>JAEQBH010007035.1:0-105197 GCA_016808115.1 Tetrastigma voinierianum
TTTGTTTACCTTTAGTCTCCTCTTCTAGTAAGATTTTTTTGTGTCTACAGTGGCGTCTAATGTGACCCATCTTCCTACAATAATGGTATTTGACTTCCTTGGCTTGCTTTTTCAAGAAATTGTTTTTCTTGTTTGAACATGATGTTCCAGTTCTTAAGAGCATTTAGTATCTCTTATTTTACGGACTTGAGGCGAGTTCTTCTTACAGGCTGTTGGCTTTGAGTCTCAAGATCCCTTATAATAACCTCTGCCTTCCTGAGCCTTGGAGGTAGTTCCCATACAGAGAATGTGATCTAGGGACGTTAGTTCCTAAGTTCATCATCCTCACTATTTTCCTAAGATGATCGAAATCAAACAGAGCCATACTGTTCTTAAGAATTTCCCTTTTTAGAGTGGTTACCTCTTTCTTTAAGGCTCCATTATCTTGATTGAGTTGAAGAACCTGGCCTTGAAGATTCTCATTGATTTTTACTGTATTTACCCAGCTTCCGTACAATATTGTATAAGACAATGCTAGTTCTTTCTATGAGATTTCATCCTTTTCTTTTTCAGACAATTGGAGAGTTTGGGAACTTTATGAAAACGGATCAAGCACTTAGAGCGTTCGAACGTCAGTTGCCACATCTTCTAGAACTTCTTGACAATTTGTGTTTGGTTCAAGAACTGAGGTTATGGCTGCCAGAGCAATGGGTTGATTGACTCGTTTCTCATGTTGTTTGTAATCTTTTGATTCACCATCACTCAAAGTAGTAAGGAAGGATAGGTTTTTCTTTGTATTGACACACTCCACTTAGATGTGACTATATCTTATGACATCCCAAATCCCAGGGGTAATATTTTTTTGTTTGCCACTGTCCAAGTATGTCGTGACAGAGAAATCTCTGCCGCGACAGACTTCCTTTGTCGCACGCACGTCCCTTGTCGTGCGCTCATCCCAGTCGCGCACGCACGCTTTTCTTGCGTTCCTGTCTTTGTGGTGGGAGACAGAGCTCCTCTGTCGTGCGCAGGTCTGTCGTGACCCGAAAGTCCTTTGTTGCAACAGAATTTCTCCCCATGTTGGACAACCCTGTCGCGACAAGAATTTCCCTTCCTTAGTCAACTCTGTCGCGACATAGAGTACTCAATTGTGACAGAAAATTTTCCTAACCTATCCAAGTTTGTCGCGACAAAGAACAGAATTCCTTAATCACGCGCACACCTCCGTCGCGTGCGCCTAAGGCCTGTCCTGCACACCTGGCCTGGTCTGTCACACGTGCCTGGCCTCCTCTGTCGTGGCTAACTCTGTCGCGACCCAAAACCCTCTGTCGGGACAAAATTTCTCCATATTCTAGCAGACTCTATCGCAACATAGAATTCTCTATTGCGACATGATTTCTTCTTGCCTTGGTTAACTCTGTTGCGATCTAAAAATACCCAAACGCGACAGAAAACCTACCCAGCCTAACCAACTATGTTGCGACATAGAATTTCTCTGTCGTAACACAAAACCTCCCCATTTGGCCACACTGCATTCTGTGAAATATTATGTCACGACCACAAGGAGCCCTGAGGCCAAACTGCATTTGCGACACATAAATACTCTACTCCTTTGACCTTATAGAACTCTTGGCCCTAACTAACTCTGTCACGACACAAAATGTTGTGTCGCGACACAAAGGCCCTTCGGTCTTAGCCACACATTGTGGCGACATAGAAAACCCTGTCGCAACACAGCTCTGTGAAAATCTTATCGCGACACTAAAATTTCCTGTCGCGACCTGAAATTCCTTGGCCTTAGCTAAGCTCCTATCGTAACCCTGACCTCCTGCCTCAGCCTTCTCGGTTGCAACAAGGGAACCTCTGTCACGACATTGTCATGACAGAGAACAAAATGTGTCGCGACCTGAGGAGGACCTGTCGACAAACGAGAAGAAAACAACTACATCCACGACCCGGGAAAACCTATCGCGACCTAGCAACTACACAGTGACACATGAACCATGTCGCGACACAAGGAAAACCATGTCATGACATAAGGCTAGGAGGCTCTATCGCGACAAAGAAAACCCCTGTAGCGACTCAAATCATGATAGGCGATAGCCTCCCAAGTTTCTGCACCTTTAGCTCTCGCGATTTCAATAAATTTCATACCTCTTTGCTTCTATACATGTTATACAGGCAGTATAAAATATGGGAAAACATTCCAACACATTATTGAACAAGTCTAAATAAGTTTTTATTACAAAACTTCTCGTTTACACATATACAAAGACTAGATAAACTATCTAAAATTTTACAAAATACATGAATAAGCCATAATTTGGCCTTTTTCACAACTAAGGTCTTGGATGCGTTTCATCCCCCGGTGTATATCCAGTACCTAAAAATATTTTCCCACGAAGGGGTGAGCAATGCCTAGTAAAGGAATTCGACTACGAGGGCTACTCCCCACCTAAGTGCACATGCAATGGCAAACACATACACATTCAAGTAAAATATGCATATCCCTACTCGAATGTCTACATGCCATGCCCCATGTCTCGAGTCCTCGCAGGCTCCCTCACACATGCATATGCCATGTATGAAAAACCGTTTTCAAAACAAAACATTTTTGTTTTTTGAAAAATCATTGGTCAATCTCTGATATAATTTATTGGACAACCCTCTGATATAATTTATTGGACATACTCCGGTAAAATTTGTTGGATAACCCTCCGATATAATTTATTAGGCATTCTCCGATAAAATATAATGGATATACTCCGATATAATTTGTTTATTGGACAACCCTTTGATATCAATTTCATTCAAAATCCATGTCATGCACTCACAACCGTTTCATGCGATGTCCCCGTGCATATGAAATGTGGAATGCCATTTCATGTCAATTCATGTTACATGCATGATGAGTACTACATGCAACATTAATAAATCATGGATAATTATATTTTCTACATATAATTTACATCAATAAAGTATCTCACGTCAATACATCATATAAGCATATATTAACTTGATTTTTATACAACCAACATGTTATTAATTTTTTTGCAATAACACATAAAAGCACACACACAGTTCGAAAATCAGTCCTGGACTGCCCGTGAACAGTCCCAAAAATTTAAGTGTTCAATCCCAAAATTTTGGGATTGAACTGCACGCCCACTCATGGCCCAAAGAAGACCCATGCCATTTAAATGACTCTTAGACCAAGAACAACTAAAGTAGGAGGAAGAAGCTACCTCTTGGAGTTGGTGAAAACCACGAGTTCTTGTACCTACGTGAAGCTCTCGTCGTGTAGATGGACTTTGCCTCTTGTTCCGACGAAAACCGAAGGCTCGATCTCCGTGGATCCTAGAGATAAGGTAGAGCTTGTCACTTGTATTTTCTTCTTCTTTCTTTTCTTTTCTCTCTTTTTTCTTTCCCTCATTTTCCCCTCTCTCCACCGAATTGTTCCACTTGATTCAAGTGGGAAATTTCTTCCCACCTTCTCCTTGCCACATGTCACTTTCTCATTTGCTTTCTCTCCTTATCTTATCCAAAACTTGGATTTCCTTTCTCTAAGAGTGTGACACATGGCCTCCATGGGTCACCCCTTAGACTTTCCCTTTTTGTTTGACTTATCCCTCTCTTTGAAACATGGTTCTAAATGAGCCATTCAACCAAGTGCCATGTGTCACTTGCTACACCCGGTGCCTCGAAAAACGTGAAATTCCAACTATCACGGAATTCAACGAAATTTGACTAGGTAACTAGATTTTGCGAGACGATTCCAACGGTGAAGTCCACTTCGTCATTTGAGATTTAGAAAAATTCCACGTTTTCAACCGAAATTACCGTTTTACCATTTTTCAGAAAAATTGAATTCTTCCCAGGTTTTACACTGTTCCCTCCTTAAAAGAATTTCTTCTCGAAATTCCACGCACATACACATCGAATCACATGCATATGCAACCGTACACAATCACATGCATACAAACTAGTCATTTAATCACCAACGACTAAACCACATACCTCCATCCACAAACAAGAAAGGATAGGTGGCACGCATTGTGTCATCGCGTTCCCATGTTGCCTCCTCCACTTCTCGGTGTTACCACAACACCTTCACTAGCCTCATGGTCTTACGTTGCAAAACCTGATCCCGGCTATCCATGACACACACCGGTCCCTCCTCGAAGGTTTCATTTGTATCAACAACAATCCCTCCCCAATCCACTCCACGAGCTGGATTTGGAGTATACTTCTGAAGCATGGAGAAGTGAAACACCTCATGGACACCTGATAAGCTTGGTGGTAATGTCAGCGTCACATGGCTTGTGCCCACCACTCTCAGAATATCTCGAAGGGCCGATACCTCGTGAGCTTCCTCGCTTGCGAACTTGACCCTCCCTCTCTTAGGCATTACTTTCAAGAAGGCGTGATCACCCACCTCAAATTCTAGGGTCATCCTTGCGTTTAGGCGTAGCTCTTCTCTAGGCTACGGTAGTAAGGCGTTTCGCATCAAACCCACCTTCTCATAGGTGTCTCTAATCAAATCCGGAACAGTGATGGACCTCTCTCCCACCTCTGTCCAGCAAATCGGAGATGGAGCATGGCCTCCAGCCACAAAGCCTCGTAGGTGCCATCTGTGTACTCACGATAAGCTGTTGCTATAGGTGAGATTCACTAAGGAGTAAGTGCTCCTCCCAGCTACCCTTAAGATGCAGGACACATGCTCACTGCATGTCCTCTAAAACTATATGGTCTCTTCGATTGACCGTACGATACTATTGGATGAAGCGATGCTCATCTTCAACTATGTCCCCATGGTCTTGGAAACTCTTCCAAAAAGTGTGCGTAAACACAGGATCCACATTTGATACTATGGACACTGGTACTCCATATAGCTGGATAATCTCTCGAATATATAACTGGAAAAATAACTCTAGTGTGAAGGTCATTTGCATTGCTAGAAAATGTGCCAACTTAGTAAGCCGGTCCACTATCACCCATATCGCATCATGCCTCTGCGGTGTCCGTGGAAAGTAGGTCACAAAGTCCATCGTGATGTGCTCCCACTTCCACTTGGCTACTACCAAAGGCCAGAGTAGCCCTGCTGGCCACGGTGCTTAACTTTGCACGTTGACACGTGAGATCTTGAACAAAATCCCTGATGTGTCAGCCGTCGCTCAATGTCTGTGACAAGATCATGGAGTACATCTTGTTCCCTGGATGTCTGACAAATCGAGAGCAATGGAACTCCTGAGGATCTCCTTTCTCAAATCTATCAGTGGGAACCACAACCGTCCTATACAGAAAGACTCCCATTTGTGTGCATAACCGACCTTTGTCTTCTTTGTTGTACTGGTCCTTGATGAACACTATCTCGTCCTGCCCGTAGGACTCAATCACCTTTCACCTTCCCGATTAGGGAAGGCGTAGCAACTTCACTCCCAACGCCTGCGAGGCACGATCAGCATGCTGTAGTCTAAAGCTTGTCCCACAATCGAGCAAATGCCACTCCGGGAAGCTACACACTAGCTAGTACTCCTCGTGACTTAGATTGGGTGCATTAGCCACCACATTTTCCTTACCAGGATGGTAATGCAAAGTGAAGTCATAATCCTCTAGAAATTCCATCCACCTGCGTTGCCTCATGTTGAGGTCCCACTATGTGAAAATATATTTCAGACTCTTATGGTCTGAAAATACTTCAAATTGCTCACCATACAAATAGTGGTGCCATATCTTTAAGGCAAAGACAATGGCCGCCAACTCCATGTCATGTGTGGGGTAATTCCACTCATGATTCTTTAACTGTCGAGAACCATAAACTACTAGCCTCTCAGACTGCATCAAGACACATCCCAGTCCGTCTTTAGAGGCATCACAGTACACCGTGTACCTTTGTCTCTGTTCCGGGACTATTAGAATTGGAGGTGAAGTAAGCCTCCTTTTCAATTCATGAATGCCCTCTCACACAGGTCATTCCACTCAAACTTGACCTCCTTCTAGGTCAATCTAATCATAGGTGTTGCTAGTCGGGAGAAATCCCTAATGAACCTCTAGTAATACCCCTCAAATCCCAAGAAACTATGTATCTCGAAGACTAAGTTCGACCTCTCCCAATTCATAACGATACCGATCTTCTCGAGGTCCCTGCGGCACACTGGAAGCCGACCACGGCGATGTTCAAGAATTTCATCTCGATGGCAAAATTCACATTTATTGAACTTGGCATACTCGCGATGGTCTCTCAAAATATAGTAGAAACGACCCTCGGAATGACGCCCATTTACTCCTCGCCGGACTTGGGTAGATCAAGATGTCGTCAGCGAAGACCCTGACAAACTGATCAAATAGGGTTGGAATACCTATGCATAGGAGTCCATGAATCTTTGTTGGTGCATTCGTCAACTCGAAGGGCATTATTGTGAACTCGAAATGCCCATTACCACGTCTAAACAACATCTTAGGGATGTCTGTCTCCCCCAACCCTCGGTGATGATAACTTGATGAGTCTATCTTGAAGTGGACTCGCGTCCCCCCTTAACTAATCAAACAAATCATCAATCCTCGGTAATGGATACCGATTATTGATCGTAACCCTGTTCAACTGTCGATTGTCAATGCATAGTCGAAGGGTCTTGTCCTTCTTCTTTACGAACAAAACCGGAGCGCCTCACAGTGAAGTGCTCGGTTTAATGAAACCCTTGTCCAATAATTCATGTATCTGGACCTTGAGTTCTTGCAACTCAACCAGTGCCATCCTATGCGGAGTCATAGAAATGGGCGACGTACCAGGGTGTAACTCAATACAAAAGTCTACATCCCTTTGTGGAGGTAATCCCGATAGCTAATCTAGTAAAAATCCTCATTACTCTTAGACTACTAAAGGCGGATCAAGTCTTGTCTCTACCGTCCTCCTAGGGTAAAGGCTTGCTAGCCAACCCTCAACATCCATGCCACACGGAGTCGTACACGGTCGCGGGGTAGAGCATGCGTGCTTGTTCCTTGAAGAACACAGCACAAACTTCCATCGTGTGTAGGCGGTAGCTCTCCTGCGATCCGCGATCGTGTGACCCGGTGTGTCGTCCAACGATCCATACAAGGATGACATCAAACTCTGACATGTCCATGACCCTCGGGTCCATAGTGAGTAGAGATCTGGGACTCTCTAACTTCGCAACTGACATATCGGATCAAGCGGTCACCCACTGGTTCCTAGGGAAGCACATCTGACATATTTTCCCGAGGTCTCGACCTCACAAGCCCAATTCTCTCACCACGTGATTTAGCGATAAATAAATCGCGATGCACGAGAATCAAACAATATCCTCGCCGTAGGCGAGATCGCGGCTATACCTTGTATTCTTGGCGATCTAGCTGGCTCGGTCGATGGTACAGCTAACGTAGATACTCCTTGAATTCCCTTGGGTCCGACTTGTAGGCCTGTCAGCCAGCCTCGAAACCCGTACTCTGGCCTCGGCTGCTTGTGACATGATGCGTGCCTACCACACACTCGGGGCGATCTTGAGTTCCTGGCCCATGTTGAGGTAAGAAGGAACATATTGATTTTGTGCAGGTCCCACTGATGAATGGGACTATGCCGTCCCAAAACCCTGGGATCCTTTCCTTTGAGGGCAATCCCGCTTCATATGTCTAGGC
Organism: Tetrastigma voinierianum; assembly: GCA_016808115.1. Taxonomy (NCBI): domain Eukaryota; kingdom Viridiplantae; phylum Streptophyta; class Magnoliopsida; order Vitales; family Vitaceae; genus Tetrastigma; species Tetrastigma voinierianum. The sequence goes on from JAEQBH010007035.1 coordinate 7,630, forward strand.
TCATGGCAATGAAAACATGTCATCGGTCTTGATTGGCTAGGAGCCTTGATATGGCCTTAGTTCTGATAGCTGTGGCCCTATCCTTGAAACCCTCGTGAACTAGAAGCCTTAAGCTTCTTTCTTGAACTAGAAGAAGGCTGGCCCTCTTTTCTCTTGTCTCTATGACCGTGTCGGATGCTCCGTACATCTTCTTCTACTCTCTCTATGGCATTTGTCATGACCACATAGAGTCCATGTCTTATGAGGAATCCCGCAATATTTACGGATTGACAGCAGGACCATCCCTCGAACTTCTCGCCTTGGCGTGTTTTGTGGCCACATAATTATCAACAAAACGGGCTAACTCTGTGACCTTAGCCACGTATTCCATTACTGTCATCGTTTCTTGCTTTAGCATCGGTCCCTCCTCACAGGTTCCATTTGTATCAACAACAATCTCTCCCCAATCCACTACATGAGCTGGATCTAGAGTATACTTTTGGAGCATGGAGACATGGAACACTTCATGGACACCTAATACACTCGGTGGTAACACTAACCAGTATGAAACTGTATTCACCCTCTAGAGTATCTCGAAGGATCCGATGTACCTCGGTGCTAGCTTTCCCCGCTCTTTGAACCTGACCATTCCTGTTTTAGGCATCACCTTCAAGAAGATGTGATCACCCGCTCGACTCACAGAATTCGACGCCATGCGTTAGTAGCTTTTAATCGGTTTTGTCAGAGTAAGAAGATGTACATGCTCCAGGCCCACCTTCTGTGGTGTCTATAATCAGATCTAGACTAGTAATGAAACTTTCTCCCACCTCTGTCCAACAAATCAGGGATCGGCATGGCCTCCCTTATAAATCCTCATTGGGTGCCATCTGTATACTTTCTTGATAATTGTTGTTGTAGGCCAATTCGACTAAGGGTAAGTGCTCCTCCTAGCTATCCTTAAGATCCAGGACGCATGCTCACAGCATGTCCTCTAAAACTTGTATGGTCCTCTCCGACTGACCATCGGTCTGTGGATAAAAAAAATGGTGCTCATCATCCATTGCGTCCCCATGGCCTTTTGGAAACTCTTCGAAAGAGTATGTTTGTAATTGGGATCCACTGTCCGTCCTGATAGAGGCGATACTCCATATGGCGGACAATCTCACAAATATACAATAGACAAAATTCCTCCAGTGTGAAGGTCATCCGTACTGCTAGAAAGTGTCTTAGACTTAGTGAGCGGTCACTTTATAACCCATACGACATCATGCCTGCACTTTATGTCCATGGCAGAGTGGGTCACAAAATCCATCGTGACATGCTTACTTTCACTCTACTACCTCTAAAAGTTTGGGCAGCCTATTGTTAGCTTAAATTATCGACTTTTATTCCCTGGCGACACGTGAGACACCGTTGAAAAAAATCCCCAAACGTGTCAGCCGTTTCCGCTCTAATAATACCTTGCTTGAAGTCAGGGCACACCTTCGTGCCACTTGGATGCATAGAGAATCTCGAGCAGTGGAACTCTTGGAAGATCTCTTCTCTTAGATCGGTTAGCTGGGGAACCACGACCCGTCCCCTATAATGAAGACTACCATTTGTGTGGATGGCCCAACCTTCCTCACTCGTACCTGACTGTACCCGGTCCTTGATGGACAATATCTCTGCGTCTTGCCCCTAGGACTCGATCACCCTACTCAGTAAGGATGGCATAGATACCAAACTCCTTAGTGCTCCTTGAGCCTGATCACTGTACTACAGCCTAAACTGTCCCACAATCTCGAGCATCCGCCACTCTTGGGAAGCTACACTGGCGGTACTCCTGTGACTTAAGGCTAGCGCATCGACCACTACATTTGCCTTACCAGGATGGTAATGCAAAGTGAAGTCATAATCCTCCAAATACTCCATCCCTCCGCGTTGCCTCATGTTGAGGTCCCGCTGTGTTAAGATATACCTTAGACTCTTGTTGTCTAAAAATACCTAAAACTGCTCACCATACAGATAGTGGTGCAAAATCTTTAAGGTAAAGACTATGACCACCAACTCCAGATCATGTGTAGGGTAATTCTACTCATGATTCTTTAGCTATCTGGAACCATAAGCTACAACCCTCTCGGACTGCATCAAGACACATCCCAGTTCGTCCCTAGAGGCATCACAGTGCACCGTGTACCTCTATCCCTATTTCGGGACTATCAGAATAGGAGCTGTAGTAAGCCTTCTTTTCAAATCCTGAAATGCCTTCTCACTCAAGTCATTCCACTCGAATTTTGACCTCTTTCCTAGTAAACAAAATCGGAGCACACCAAAGTGAAGTGCTTGGTCTAATAAAACCCTTGTCCAACAATTCTTAAAAAGGAAATACCATCTCCGAAGGGACATGTGTAAAATTCAATTAAAAAATAACTCGTCATTAGTGATGACAAGTTCCAGATTGAAAATCCATTAAGATAGTATATTATTATTTTAAAGTTTTCCACGCCAAGTCAAGTTTTGATCACATGAAATTATCAATTTTCATATAAGGTTAAACTTACAAAATTTTAGTTCAATATACAGGTCATGCTTACTTAATAGCTCTAATTTCAAGAAAATATCTCCTCTAGATGGATCAATATTAGAAAATGTTATAAATGGATAAACACCAATCTAAACATCTTTTTAACAGCTCATGCGTGCCAGAGTTTCTAATATGATTGTGATTTTTTTTATGAAAAAGGCTGATAGCCGAACACTCCCTTATGAATGTAACAAACTTACTTGATTAGCAAACTGTGTAACCACTTTCTCTTCTCTCTTAAATAATCTGCTCTTGTATTGGGTTGAGAAAGAAAATTAATTTTCAGTTCTGTTTTGTTTCTCTCAGTTATGTAATTTGTTTTTCCTTCCAACACTTAACTGTTAAGGGCATAGTTAATTAGCTACAGTCCTAAACATTATCTTAGGAGAAAAAAAGGTTTCGAAATAAAATGGGATATACACGAATTTGTACACCTTATCCCACTGTGTGTGGATATTGTGTAATGTATGACTTATAAACCCAAAATAATTCAAGTCGTAACATAAAAACCTAAAACACACTAAAGGGAAGATTCACGTTTATACCTTTAAATATTCGTATTCTATGGGGACAGATACATGACACATGATGCTAGTCCTATCATTCAACACTGAATATAATATAATAAGAAAAAGGTGAGACAATTAGTCAACTAATCCATCCATATACTATTGGGCCCAAAATGGTAACCATTCATTTCTCTGTCACAATTCACAAGTATCATGCCGACATTAATTTTGAGCTTATCTTGGTTTTGCCATTATAATCTTTGATTGATGACTTGACCATGTACCCCCACTGGACCACTCCTTTTTTATGATATAAAAATCTAAAGGAGGTTCTTAAACTGGCTGACTTGTTACTAATTTTGTATTTTCTTGTAATATTCTAATTAATTATATTACTCAGGATGACGTTGATTAACCTTTCTTTCTCCAACTCCTGATAACTCCAGCGACCCAGATTTTCAAATATAAATTATTTATGATTCACATCTCTTTTTCCTCACTTGATTGAAACTGACCTTTTTTTCCTTACTTTACAAATGATTTTTTTTTTCATAGTATCTTCTCGATTTGTCCGGCCTTTAAGATGACTACTTAAAAAGATTATAAATGGTCTATGAGTGAATTAATTTTTATCTTTTAAAACTTGAATTCGGTTTAGTTATTATATTACCTTTCACCGTATGAATAATTAATTATAAATTATCTTTTAGTTATTATATATATATATATATATATATATATATATAAATAAAGAGTAGGATGGAAAAGAGCGGACTAGAAAATTCCCCTGCTCACCGTTTTTTTAGTTTTCTTTATTATATTTTATTAAAGCAGCCTTAGGTAACATTTGATGACATTACTCATATATAATATTGGGATATTGCACTAATCTTTATGGGTTTTTGATAAAGTAGTAATGCACTATTTACTTCCCTTTCTCTTATATATATTCTAACCAGAAATAAAATCACAAAAACTGTCATTTCTTTTAACAAGGTTATTTCTTATACTTGTATATATACAAGCCAAGTTTCTTTCTTTCTTTCTTTCTTTTTTTGAAAGCTCAAGCTAATGTTTCTTTTTAACACCAAACACACATGCATACATCATTAAAACTACACCTACCATATAATATAACCGATTTTTGGCACCATCTCCAACCTAGATTAATGTTCGATTAAATTTCAACTTTACAACACATTTTCAAATAAAAAAAGGTGAGCACACATATATGAGAAAATGAATCTTTGATCTGCAAATGGAAACCTTTTGAAAATGAAAAGGGTATCGAGAAATCATATTTAATTTCATTAATTAACAAATCAACTTTCAAAATTCCATTTCTCTCATGTTTTTTGAGTAACTGTACTTGTTCTTGCTTTTATTTGATTAATTTTGTTTAGATCATATGGCTTTAACAAAAATCTCAGCATGCAGGTTACATGGATAAGGTACATAAATGCCCCTTATGTTTGATTATATATCTAATTACTTTTTTTTTGGGTCAAATACTGTCATAACATTTGTTTCGTAGCTTAAATATCCCTACTATTAACAGAGTGAACACTTGGGTAAACGAGTGTCTAATACTAACGTGGATGACATGTCAGTGACGTTATCTGCCTGTTTGTTCATCTATTTACTCTGTTGATGGTAGGGGTGAATTTGAATTATAGAACAAACATTAGGGACATCATTCGACCCAAAAAAAGTTAAAGGGCTAAGTTGGAGATATAACCAAATATTATTAGCATTTATATACCTTATTCCCAAGTTAGAAAACGATGCTTCTCGTCAGACCCCTATTTTGACTTATGAAAAGTTTTTTTTTTTTTTTTCATTTTAAATGAAACTTTTACAATATCAATATTATTTTAAGAAGCATATTTATACATTCAACTTCAAATTTGGGTTAAATAGGGAACTATCATAAAAGTTCCAACATAGAATGGGGATATACGACTTTGGACCAGAAGTTCAAAAAAAATAAAAATCAAGACATTGATTTTTTGTATGAATATTTTGCAATAAATTAAGTTCTTTTTTGGAATGATTTCATAAACTAGGTTCTGATGTTGATTAGGAATCAAGAATAGATGAGATTAAAAATAGAAAGAAGTTTGAAGTTAATTTGGTTTTTGAAAAACTTGAGAAAAATGTAAGGAAAATAAAATAAATAAATAAAGAAAAAGGAGAGGAGCATAAAAAATAAAAGAAAAATAAAAAATGAATTAAAATATTATTTGTTGATGATCTTTTTAATGAATTTGAGGCTGGAGTGTGTTGGAATGTTGGGCGGAACTAGAGCTTGTCATTTGGATCGAGTCCATTAGCTCTCTGGGTGTTGGACTCCTCGCAAAAATAAGAAAGAAGAGGATCGACGGGAGGCTCGCCCGTTCTAGCTCCGATGCCCTAAGTCAGTTCTTTCTTGTGGAAGAGAATATCAACTGCTTAGGGAATGGAGTATTAGTGCATAAGTCTGCGTACCTTTCACCGATGGGGTGGCCCGGTTTTTATAGCATATGTTTTCCCAATTGGATGGTGGTAAGGATTCTTTTCCATTGGATGGAACATTTACGCGCTTGCTCGTTATGCGGTTAAATAGGGATAATGAGGAAGCGATTATTAGATTATCTGCTTTCCTCATTTAGTGAGATTCGAGTTTGATTTACAAGGATAAGAAGTTGTTATTGGGAATTATCCTCTTTATCACGAGGTGAGATTTAGTTTGATTCTGAGGATATTTATTATTAGGAGTGCTCATACTTCCCTTATTGGTGATTTAGTTTTGATTTGGGATATGGGCTCTTTGAAGTTTGTCGTGTTCTAGGCCCCTTGGGGAGGATGAAGCGGGCTCCGTTTGGGCACGTGCCCGGGGAGCACAGGCGTTTTACTAGGCACCTTATAAATCTTCTTTTAATCACCTTCTTGGAGAGGCTTGGGAGTGGGCCTGCGCGCCTATTTTTAAACCCTATCAGTTTGCCCCGGCCCTTGCGTGCGACCAGCGTGCAAGGGTTATCGTTTGAATGGATCACGACTTCACGTGTTTGCTTTCGAGTTGGTTTGGTTAAGGCTTATTGCCGTGTATGTCTTGTGATAATAATGACTTTTCGATTTTCGCGCCCATTTCTTCTAGTTCTTTCAGTTTCTTCTGAGAATATCCTCTGACCGTTCGCCTTGTGTTCCCCTGATCTTGAAGCCTTTTTGTTTCTCTACGAGTTCGGGTTTCCCTTTCCTTAACATTCATTCTGATCTTTCGTGCAGAGGTTCTTCGGCGACCTGTGATACCTTGCATGGGGTAGCCTTTTGTTATGTTCTGAGACTAGCGTCTTCTTCGCCTGTGTCTTTCACGCGATATAGCAAAACACTGGGGTTAGCTTGGCTAGGTCTTGTTCTTATTACCTATTACTCTCATTGGTCCGGGTCGTTCCTCTTCTTTGCGCATAGGGGGTGACCCCTCTGCTAGTGCCAGTTCGGGGCGACAGGTGGCTCCTCCGTAGTTCAGCGGGGTTGTTCTTCGAGGCAGCCGGGAAGCCTCCTTTCCGCAGACGGGTAAGGGAGAGTGATGAGATTAAATACCGGGGATCGGGATGTCTGAAGTCGGCCCGTGCGGGAATGCTGGTGAGTGGGACTTAGCGAGTCGAACCTTTGTATGGAGCGACTTTGCGGCGTTATAGGCCCCCACCCCGGTGTCCAGTGCAGTCTCTCGACATTTTGACTTCTACGTCGGTCGAGTGCGAGATGGTGTGTTTCTTAGGTGGCCTTCGACAACGGCCTCCGTTCCCTCTCACCTTTATAAAAGAGTTTTGCACAACATTTCAACGTGCGCCCTTCTCAACTTTTCGCCCGATTTAGGGTATTGATTGGGGTACATTGGTTTCTTCGGGACAAGGGCTTTGGTGTTCCCAGTATAGCTCTGTTCCTGGATCTTTTTAGTGTGAAGGAAAACGCCGAGGGCTTTCTTTATCTATCAAAGCGTGCCGGTGCTCCTCTGATTATCTCGGACCTTCCATCTTCCCATAGACTTTGGAAGGAGCGTTACTTCTTACGTCGATGGTGTAGGTTAGTCTGATCCCTTGATAAGGATGATACTGGCGATTGTTTTGCACGGACCCTCCTGAGAATCTTCGTGAGCATCGCCTTAGTTTAGTTTGGTCTATCTTTCTTAAGTTATAGGGTATCTCTAATTCTGCATTGGCTGTATGTCTTTCAGGTGTTCACCTTGATCTCAGCCCCGAAGACAAAGTCATAAAGCGGGAGTTGGCTAAGTGCCTTCGGCGCTCTTACTCGGAGTTTATCAAGTCGGATATTCCCTGATCTTCAGGTTCGAGGTCCTCCCGTCCCCCTACTTTGAGGCCTTCACCCCCCTCCGTTATGAAGTTTTCTCACGATGGGCCTCCCATTGTCAAGCCCACTAAGGGAGAGCTTTTGGCTCGATTGGGATATTGTCAGGAGGTCTGGAGCATGAGCGAAGCTGATTCTCTGAGGAAGACACCAGTCAGATTAAAGTCCTGGGATTGGGATGTCTCTTCCTTCTCATACCACACGTTATAGGTGCAGCAGACAGAATGTTGCCGCCTCGACGGTTCCTAAAGCCCCGGGTTTGCGGTCGCTCGGATTTACGCTACAGGCCAAAGAATCCTCGAGAAGGCCCGAACCTCGGCCGGAGTCATGCCTATCCTTTGTTGGAGTCCTCTGCGCGAGCCGCTGAGCCTCCTTCTTCGAGGGCGGAAGAGTTGAGGAGGAAGCGCCCTGAAACCGACGGAGATGGCGATTCATTGCTCTTCAATGCCGAGCTTGCGGCCAGCGCGGTCTCATCCATCCTCAGAGACTCTGACCTCAAAAGGTCGGGTGCCCTGCCAGTTGAGGAAGCCTTGGCCCTATCCCTCTAGGGGGTCGCCTCTGTAAGTTCCCGTGTCCTGTTGTGTCTGCTTTTATCTTGGGTTTGAGTTGCGTGTTGACTTTAAGTTGGGCATCGGCAGGTGGCTACTCATTTGAAGGGTTTGGAAAAAAGGGCTAGGTTAAACGAGGGTCACATCAGAGTTGCCAAAGCTTACAAAGCGAGAGTGGCTGCTCTTACGCCACGGCGAGCTAAACTACGGATTGGTCTGAGTATGGAGGAGGCCGTGAAGCTTAAGTCCGGGTTGGGGCACACCATATGACATAGCGTGAGGCGTTTGAGGAGTAGGGAAGAAAAGGCGAGGCGACAGAGTGGCCGAGATCGAGCTTCGGGAAGCCAGGGACGAGCTACAGGATGCCCAGGATGATCTGTTGGAGGCCAGGGACGGGCTGCAGGCTGCCCAGACTGAGCTTCAAGTAGTTAGGGATGAGCTTCAATCGTCCTAGAACGAGCTGTGGGCAACTAGGGAAGAGCTATGTGCAGTTAGAGACGAGCTGCGTAATAAAGTGGAGCTGCTAGATAGAGCTCGTCGCAAAGCTTCCAAGGCTGCAAGCTCTATTGAACGTCTGACATAGGAGTGCCATGGGTACCAGGGGACCTTCGGAGGTAGAAACTCTGGTTGTTCAAGGGACGGGCTATAGCGGAGTTTACAGGGATCGGCACACACTGATGGGCTTGGATGGCTCGCCTTCGGGGAGAAAGGCTGCTGGTCTCCTACCGGGCTTGGACTTTAACTTTGATATCCCCAGTGATGAGGAGGTGGAAGAGTCCTTTTCCGCAGACTGTTCGGTAGAGCTAAACACCCCGGCTGAGGCCCGCTCCCCTTTTTCGCCTTCTACCCCCTCTTCTGACGCCTGATCTCCTTCATATAACTTTGCTTTTTTTTTTTTTTGGTCGGGCTTCGAACCCGGGATATATATAATGTTGTCTTCAATGAATACCCCATTTTCTATCTCATCGCTTTTGCCTAATTAGTTCCTCGTCTTGCTCTTCTGACGAGTTGGCTCTGGGTTCACGACACCTTAGTCGAGCGGTGGGCTTCCGGCGGGCTGCGGGGCTCAGTGGGTGGTCTGCACGAGATGGCTGGTTCTGGACTACAAGGCCTTAGTTGACGGTTGAGCTCTTCAAGCCCAGGCTAAGGCTCCATGGTCAAATCTGCTGGGTTAGATTGCCCGCAGGTTGTGGAAACGAGGGTTGCAGTTGAGCTCTTCAAAGGCGAGCATTGAGGCTCCATGGGTTGATATGCGAGTTGAGCGCCTGCTTAGTCTACTTGGCACGGGTTGACGATTAGGCTTTCCAAAGCGAGGCTGCGAGAGCTCAGTGGGCTAAATTACTGAGTTAGGCTGTCTCACAGGCTCACAGGGCCTGAGTTGACAGTTAAATCGCGAAACTATTTCTTGAGGCTATGGGCTAATTTACTGAAATTTGAATTGTCTCTGGGCTACCGGGCTGAGTTGGCTTGAGTTGAGCTCTTCAAGCGGGGCGGCGGGCTTTATAGAGCTAAGCTGCTGGTGACCATCTTAGGCTGGCTTTGAGTTGGCTGGAGTTGAGCTCTTCATTGAATGTTGAGGCTCAGGTAAGGCTAATTTGCAGGGTGAACTATCTCTGACTACCCGACTGAGTTGACAGTTGAGCTCTTGGAGGCCCGAAGTACATTTGAGGCTTTATGGGCTAATTTGCCTAAGGTAGGCTTGTCTCTGAGCTCTAGGGCCTAAGTTGAGGCTTGATTAGGCTCTTGGCCAGGCGAGGCTTTATAGGCTCAGCTGCTGAGTTGAGCTTGTCTCTTGGGCTGCTTTGAGTTGAGGCTGTGGGCTCTTCCAAAGCGAGCTGGCGAGGCTCCGTGAAATAATTTACTTTGAGTTGACACATCTCATAGATACTCGGGCTGAGTTGGCGGGTCAGCTGCCAGGCCCGAGCTGCGAGGCTCAGGCAGGCTAATTTACTGGCTGAAGCTATCCTCCTGAGTTATCGGGCACAGGTTGGGCGTTGAGCTCTTAGGCTGGTTCTTGAGGCTCCATGGGCGTTGAGGCCTTCCTGAGTTGATGAGCTCCTAGGCGGGCCGTTGAGGCTTTGTAGATACTTTGCTGAGTTGGGAAATGGCTCTGGGCTGCAGGCCTTAGTTGACGATTGGGCTCTTTAGGCGGCCGTTGAGGCTATGGGCGGCGAGGCGTTCTTGGTGATGAGGTCACGCAAACCGAGCCGAGGCTGTGGGCTAATTTTTGAGCTGAACTATCTCTGGACTCTGAGGCCTGAGTTGACGATTAGGCTCTTGAAAGCTGAACGCGAGGGCTTTATGAAATTGTGAGGCCTTCACGGTGATGAGCTCTACAAAGCTGAGTCGCTAAGGCTCAGGTGGCTAATTTGCTGAGGTGGCTTGTCTCTGGGCTGGGTCACAGGTTGAGCAGTTGAGCTCTTTAAAACTGAGCCGCTGAGAAGCAATGGGCCTTGAGGCCTTCACAGGTTGATGAGCTCTGCCAAAAGGCCAGGCAGCTAAGGCTCCAGTGGTCCTAATTTTTGGTGGGCGGCTCCTGGGCTCACCAAGCTTCCGAGTTGAGGCGGGTTGAGCTCTTCAAAGCGGCTGCGAGGCTTTATGGGCGCTGAGGCCTTCCTGAGTTGATGAGCTTTGCAAACTGGCTGCTGAGGGCTCACGGGCTAATTTTCCTAAAGTGACTGGCTCTGACTCTAGGGCTGAGTTGAGCGTTGAGCTCTTCAAAGCGAGGCTGGCGAGATCTGGTAGGTCGGCTTCCACTTCTTGGAAAGATGCGGCGTCTTTAATCTTGGTTTATGGAAGTGGAAACCCCTAAATACGATTTTCGAGGCTTTAGCCTCGCTATAAATGATAACGCTTCATGGAACTCATACTTTGAACCTTCTTCCCCTTTTGGGGCACAATAGGAATCCGCACGTGATGAAGCGTCAAGGCTTGGTCGTCTTCGCAGGGGGTCCACCTAGGGATTCTGGTGCAGCGTTCGTCTCCGATGGTCCTTTGCCTGTGGGAGTTGTGTTTTTCCCTAGTTCTCCCTTTATGGGAGTTATGTTATTCCCTAGCCCTGCGCTAGGGAATGCGTCTGGAGAAAGCGGTGTACTTTTAGTACCGCTTTCTCTAGTTTCTCCTCTTCTTCCTCTTCCTCTTTTTTCTTCTCCTTCTCCTTCTTTTTCTCACTCTCTCTTCCTCTCTTTCTCATTCTCTCTTCCTCTCTTTCCTTCTCCTTTTTCTTCTCTTTTCAATCTCTTTTTCCTTTCCTTTCGCGCTCTCTCTTTTTCTCCATCCTCCATTTTTTTTTGAGGGAACTGCTTGTATTGTTTTATTTCAAGATGTAAGAGAATGACTGCTTTGCCGATTGTAATCAATTGTACCTTTATTGCAATAAAGAGCAGTATATATTTTAGCGCATGAATTTGTGTACTCTGACGTGTGTAACTTTCTCTTACGTTCCCTGGCTGAGCTGTTTTTCTCTTGCTTTTTGATTTGTGAGGATACAAAATAATCAATGAACACACAAACCATCATCTGAAAGTTGATATTACTTTATTTAAAATTGCAATCGGTGCGATAGAAAGCGCTTAAGATTACTTTCCCGACATTCCGAAGCATGAGGTAGAGTTTTCCTTCGCCATCCGAGTTCATAATTGCCCGGGTCGTGACGAGATCGATGTAAGACCTTCCCGGTTAGGCCCAGGTTTTCCATGTCTTTGGATTTTCCTCGATGGCGGGAGGCTTTTTAAGACTAAGGTCACGGGCTTGTAACTCCTAGGCTTGACTTTTGGTCGTAGTACCTTGCCGTCTTCCTTTGGTATTGTGCCCAGTCTTAGTGCAACTGCGGACCTGCTCACACTTTTCATCCAGGAGGTCCAGGTTTAGACGAAGAGCCTCTTCGTTATGTTCCACGCTTGCCAATTCGGTCCTTGGGGACTTTAATCCGATCTCGACGGGGGCTACCGCCTCGGTGCCAAAAGCTAGGGCGAATGGGGTTTCCTGAGTTGTTGACTTGCGCGTAGTTCTGTATGCCCATAACACCTCGAGGAGGTATTCTACCCCATTTCCTTAAGATCTTCTAATTTGGTCTTCTTATTTGCTTTAAGAGTTACGGTGGTAACCTACCTTGCCCGTTAGATTGTGGATGAAGCGAGGGCGAGTAGTAGTTCTTGATCGAGCGGCACAAAATCCACGAACCCAGGATTATCAAATTGCTTTCCATTACTCGACACGGAGCTCTTGGGATACAAACACGCATATTATGGTATTAGATGAGATTGCGTATCTTACGTTCTGTGATAGTAGCTAAGGTTCGACCGGCCCATTTGGTGAAATAATCCGCTCTCTGATGATGAATTTGCGGCCCTTTCAATGGGTAGGGTCACAATGTAACCTTCTTGAAAGGCGAGGGGCTTGTGATTGACGTCGATGCTTTCGGATGGGAGGTGAGAGAGACTTTGGTGTGCTTCACGACCAGGCTTTGCATTTTCTAACCAGTGCATCGTGTCCCGGGCATTGTGGGCGGTAGTATCCACGCGCTTAAGGCTTTTTTCAGCTACTTGCTTAGAACTCCGTGTGATTTCCGCATACGCCTTCATGTACTTCCCTCAGTACGTAGTCGGCGTCTTTCCCTGCAATACACTTCAGGATGGGTGTGAAAAAACCTCGCTTGTAAAGGCTTCCCCGATGAACAGTAAACCTAGCCGACCTCGTCCTTAGCTTAGAAGCCTCTTTCGAGTCATTCGGTAGCAATCCTTCTATTAAGTAGTCCCCATTGAGGATTCATCCCATTTCGGCTCACGACGCGACGGGGAGACCTCACGCGTGAGGTTTATGGAGGAGCTCTGAGGTGCTCGACCAGGCGTCGATCTGAGATCTTCTTGGGAGAATTTGTTCCCGGTTTGCTAAGTGTCACGCTCGGGAGTTCTCCGCTGCGCGTTATGTCGACTGAACCAACCTGAACTTTGGTAATTCCATTACCTTTTTAGGTATAGGATCAATTTTTCACCTTTGGCCTCGTGGCGTCTTCCTATTTGCTTTACTACCAACTGGGAGTCGTTGCACCTCAAGCTAGTCCACCTCCATTGAATGGGCGAGGTTGAGTTCAGCGATGACGGCCTCATACTCGGCCTCGTTGTTGGAGGCTTATAACCCATATCGGAGTGCATACTCGATATCCATTCCTTCCGGGGAGGTTAGGATTAACCCATTATTTCCCGCCAGGCGTTAGGCGCCGTCTAAGGATAGCTTCCAAATGGGAAGGTCGGGCGTTGTTTGAGTATCCTCGGCAAGTTCTGCCGAGGTGAATTCCATGACGAAGTCCGCCAAGACCTGCCCTTTTATTGCAGTTTTTGGTTTGTACCTGATGTCGAACTCGCTCAACTCTATGCTTCATTTATTGACCTTCACGAGTCTGGTTTGTGTAGCACTTGCTTCATAGGGTATTTTGTTGGGACTTCAATGGTGTGAGCTTGAAAGTAAGGGCGGAGCTTCCGGGCTGCGGTTACTAACTCCAGGATTAGTTTCTCCATCCTTGGATACCTTTCCTCTCGCCTCGGGCTCGGGTACGCAATAGTAATTTGGATGTTGTACTCTTTGTCCTTGTCTCACGACTAGGGCGTGATTGAGAAATACGAAGCGACGGTCGCAGTGGCAGTTCTTCTTCAAAGGGGCTTACCAGAATGGGGGGAGAGCTCAAGTAAGTCTTCAATGCTGAGAACGCTTCTTCGCAGTGTGTATCCCATTAAAAAGCTTTCTTTAGAACCTGAAAGAAGGGCTGACATTTATCGTTGGCCTTGGATACAAATCGGCTTAACGCGACTATTCTTCCAGTTAGACGTTGGACCTCCTTTATGTTTGACGGTGGCGGCATGTCGAGCACTGCCTTTATCTTATCTGGATTTGCCTTAATTCCTCGGTTGTTGACTATAAAACCTAAGAATTTTCGAATTTGAGACTCAGCGCATTTGGAATTTGGATTGACTTCATATTTGTACTCTCTCAGGATCTGGAACGCTTTGATAGATGAGCTATGTGGAGCTCGGCTGTGGTTGATTTTACCAGCATTCATCTATATACACCTCCATGGAGGCCCCTATTTGCTTACTGGACATCACCCGTTCGCGACCTCACATTAGGTAGCTCCTGCGTTCTTTGTGAGGGCATCGCTTTCGATAGCAATAGGTCCCTTGCCCGTGTGAATGAGGTGTTTTTGTGGTGTTCCGGGATCCATCTTTGATGCGGACATAGCGAGCCTCCATGGCGAGGAGTTCATGGTGGTGTGGCATCTACTATGAGGGTCGTCAGTGTGAAACTATCTTTTGGGCATGCTAGATTGAAGTTAGTGAAGTCGATACGAGTCGCCCCTCCGTTCGCTTTTGGCGAGTCGGCGTTTGTAACCATTCGAGTGCTCACCTCTTTGATTGCCCCTGCACGGAGGGAGCTTGCCCGACCTCCTCGTTGATTGCTTTTGTCTTTGGAGGCGGCTCCTTAACACTCTTGGCGGTTGAAAGATGGACTGACATTTAGTCTGTGAGTAACTATGGCGGGATCAATTCCTCCCATATATGTCTGCTTCCATGCGAAGACATCCTTGTTATGTTTCAAGAAATGGGTAAGGAGGCTTTTGAGGTCTTCCGCAAGCTTGGAACTGATGTAAGTGAGGTGTTCAGGGTTATCATCCAACAGTATAGGCTCCAGCTCTTCCGAGGGCTCAGGTCGGGTGTTTACCTCGTCGCGCATGTCGAGCTCATCCAAGTTTATGTTGTCGACCGCTTTTTGCTTCACGGATGCGGAGTAACACTCCCTGGCCACACGCTGGTCTCCTCGAACCATTCCCACTCCGCTTGCGGTGGGAAACTTGATCATCATATAGTAAGCAGAGGGAATGACCCTTATGGCGTTAAGAGAGGGTCTGCCTAATAGCATGTTATAAGCAGATGGGGCATCTACTATGAGAAACCTTACTACCGTTGTTGCCTAGCACGGGGGGTCTCCCAAAGTGAGCACTATTGTGTGGGCCCAGGTAGCACTTTCTCTCAGGAGAATCCTCGCAGAGTGGGTGCTAGCGGCTCCCGGCTTTTCCTTAGTGCCCGTCTTATCGAGGCAGGCCACGAAGATGATGTCGGTTGAATTCCCATTGTCGACCAGGACCCGATGGATCGTTTTGTTAGCCACGACTGCCCTTATCACCAATGGATCGTCATGGGGATGTTGGCATCCCTCCAGGTCCGAATCCGAGAATGTTATTTGTTGAGTCGAGGTAGTTTGGACACGGCATTACTTCCGTTACCTCGCTGGGCGATGTTGCGCGAAGTGGGCCTTCTGGCGGAGCTAGAGTCCCCACCTCCTCGATCCTCGAGATCATGGTTCCCCAGTACATTGGTGCTAAGTTGTCGACTATCGAGGTGGTGTGGTGGTTCTTGAGCCTGGTCGGCCTTGGATGCTGACGGTGGAATGCTGCTTGTGAATCAAATACTCTATTTCCTTTACGAGTTGTATCGATCGTCCAGGATTAAGTGCGTGGTCCCTATGGAACTCACAATGCCGTGTCATCTTTTAGTAAGGTCACGACCTCATGGAATGGCTATCTCGAGCTATGTTCATGCTACACCTCGCCGCAGACCTGCGATCACTGCGGTGTCGAGGGTGAAGCAATAAAGTGAATACCTGTCATAACTTGGTGGGAGGTGGACAAGCGGTCTCTGATGCTATTTTCGGGGACCGTTCTCTGTCTTTCCTCAGGGATTTCTCTTGATCTCTTTGTCGCTTAGGGCTTTGTCCTCATGGTTTGTTAGTCACAACTCTTCTCCTTTGGGTTGAGAGCTTACTTCTTTGGATATAGGGGGCCTCTTAAGTCGTTAATGTACTTCTCCGCTTTGCTCGGCGAGCGCCCGGCCATGCTGCACGAGGATTCTTTGAGATGGAAAACATCAAATCTGCGGGTTTGCGCTCCCTAGCGCGGTAGATGCGGTGATAGTGAACTTTTCGTATGGTATATCTACCTTCAAAGACTCGGCATTGAACCTCTGGACATAAAACCTCAGGCTTTCTTGTGAGCTCTGCTTTATGGTCAGCAAATGATAACTCGGCTTCCTGTATGTTCTAGCTCCAATGAAGTGGGAGGCAGAGCGCGATGGAAGCTCTACGAGATGAAGAGATCGTGATGGTGGAAACTGTTAAACGAGACAACACTAGGCCTTTTAGCATGATAGCGAAAGCTTGCGCGTCTTTGGGTCACGATACCCATGTAGCTCCATTTGATTTCTTATAAGTGTTAAGGCGGTCGGCGAGATCTTTGCCATCGAACACTTCTATTTGCGACGTCGAACTTGGTGGAAGGGGAGAGTGGAGAACCTCGGTGTGAAACGGGGACTTCCGGTTTTGTTGCACCGGGGTGTCCATGGTCGAGCTCATTTATGACTTCGCTATCTGTTGGGGCTCTGTTGGAGGCCCTTGAACCTCTGCTCCCATGATCGCTCCTCCATTCCTTGCTAAGGGGTGATGGTCGTCGTTACGATGTTCCTACAGTGTTCTTCGTTGCCGCTCATACATAGGGTTAGGTGTAGTTCGTGCCTCTGGCTTGGCTGGATGCAGCACCGTGTCGACCTCGGGGAGCCTTAGGGTGGGGTTGCCCTTCTTGGAGGGCGATGTTATGGCCTTCCTGAGTTTGTCGCGCTTCCCGTGGGCGTTGCATCTGCCTGGTGAGTTGCTCTAACTCTCCTATCAGGCGTTGGTTAGTGAGGCAGAGTGCCTCCACCTCGTCCGTGTTGGCACATTGTTTACAGCAGCGCCGTGGGTTGGGCATCTCGTCGCGGGTGGTCTTGCATCCTTGGAGGATTGGCGTTGCTCCTACTTGTGTTCCGAGTTATTACCATCAGTTACTGAGAGATCAGCTTTTGTAAAGGCGTCGTTCCCACAGCTTGGCGTGACCGATGATGCTTTTTCCAGCGAGCCAGTTTGGGCGTGTTGGAATCGGCCCAGGCGAGGCCCCGGAACTATCGTTGGATCGGTCCGCTGGCTCTGGGCGTTGGACTCCTTTGCAAAAACAAGAAAGAAAGAGGATCGGCGGGGGCTCGCCCGTTGCCACTCCGATGCCTAAGTCAGTTCTTTCTTGTGGAAGAGAATATCAACTGCTTAGGGAATGGAGTATTAGTGCATAAGTCTACGTACCTTTCACCGATGGGGTGGCCTGGTTTTTATAGCATATGTTTTTCCCAATTGGATGGTGGTAAGGGTTCTTTCCCATTGGATGTGGTATTTTCTGCCTTTATCGTTATCTGGTTAAATAAGGGATAATGAGGGAGCAGTTATTGAGGATTATCCTACTTTCCTCATTGGTGAGATTCAGTTTGATTTATAGGATAAGTTGTTATTGGGAATTATCCTACTTCCCTTACTGGTGAGATTTAGTTTGATTTACAGGATAAGCTGTTATTGGGAATTATCCTACTTCCCTTACTCGTGAGATTTAGTTTGATTTACAGGATATGGGCTCTTTAGAACATCCGATTCACAAGCCCCAGGAGGATGTAAGGCGACTCCCGTTTTAGGCTGTGCCGGGGGCAGGCGATTTTCTTGGGCACATAAATCTTCTTTTAATCCTGCTTCTTGGGCTTGGGGAGTAGGCCTGCGCGCCTATTTTTTAAACCATATCATTTGTATTTACTACTACAAACTTATTTTATTTATTTGAAATTGTTGATATATCTAAATAATTTAACATTTATATCAATTTCTAACTACTTTTAATCATATTTTTTTTATTTCTTTTAACGTTTTTTCACATAACTAAGTGCGTGTTCTTGAACATAGTTCCTAACGTTGGGAGTGTGTGAGAGTTTGGACTTTAGTGCAGTGCGTTCAAACTCCTCTTATGGGATTGCGTGTGTGCAGAGTAGATATAAATATTCTGCATAAAAACGGAAGCACACGATTTTTAAGTGATTCGGCAACTAGCTACATCCACAAGGCGGTGCCTAGATGCAAAGATTTCCACTAATTTGATTCAAGGTTAAAATTAGTCTTATGTGGTACGAGATTCCCTCTCTGCCAATGACCCTTCTTTAATTTAATCACTCATGGTGGAATTCAGAATAAACTTCCTTCATTACCCACCAAGCATCCTTGTACCATTACATAGATAAGACGAAGAAAATCAAAACATCATCTTTCACCTAAGGTAAAAGGATTTTAACGTGCAATACCTCAACCAAGTATCTGCACTCGACACTCCTTTAACAAGTATGGACTTCGCTTGTTCTTTCTCAAGCTCTGCTCTTGAAATCCACGATGGGCAACTTCCAAACCCTTTAATTTATAGCCTTGTAATTCGGTCTTGCAAGTCTTAAGATTGGATCATTATCCTAACATGACTCCAACTTTACCTTCTATTTTTTGTACTTGCCTTTAAGCTGTCACAACTAAATAAGGAAACTTCCTGCTCAAGTATCATCTTTAGAATAGAAACCTAATTTGTTTCTAATTCTAGTTTGATATCTTAGAAGTTCGAATCCTCATGATTTGATCTTTATCCACTTGAAAAAAATCATCCCGATCCGTGATTTTATGCTCACTTAAGTACCAAGTCAACTCTAACCCTAGTCCAGACTTACAAAGGTTGCCACGTCTCTACACTAGGGACGACCTTAGTCCGAACTACTTCTTGGTTATCCCAAGAACTTCATGTTTAAACCATCAAATCTTCATCAAACTTGAGTTCTGAAGTAGCCATCTTCTTGTAGAACCCTTGAGATGAAGATTTAGACAATCTCAAATCCAACATTCTCTACCTTTGTCCATGTCTTCGGAAAAAACAACTCTTATAGAATGAGATAAAAAGATGCATTAAAGAAAAGGGACACAAGATACTCATTAATCTATTTCTCCTCTTTTCTTGAAGGGGAAGGTGGCTCCACCAGGCATGACTCCTCGAGTTGATCCACGGCACAATAGTCCCTACTACTGTTGGGATGTTCCCAATGACTTGGCTAATGCAGTGGTTCAATAGGGGTGAACGCCATTTTTTCACATGACGCATTGCCCCATGGATGATCTTAGAGATTCATACCTTGAAGCATCCAATCATTTGGTGAAGATGTCAGCTAGTTGTTTTTCAGTGGATATGTGTCGTAGATTAATGATCTTGTTTTCTACCAAACTCCTATTGTAGTGGTGTCATATGTAAATGTGCTTGGTTCTCAAATGCTAGACTAGATTCTTCGAGATGCTGATCGCACTAAGGTTGTCACAATAGAGTGTTAGGACTTCCTTAGAGACGCCATAGTTTTTAAGCATATTTTTCATCCAAATAAGTTGAGTGCATCCACTACCTACTGCTATGTACTCTGCCTCAACTGTGGAAAGAAATATATAGTAATGTTTTCGACTGAACCAAGATACAAGGTTGTTTCTAAGGAAGAAACAACCTCCATAAGTAATCATCCAGTCTTTTGAGTTTACAGCCCAATCAACCTCATAGTATCCTAGTAGGCTAGCCATCGTGTCTCGAGTGTACCAGAGACCATATTTCATTATTCCACTAACATGCTTGGTGATCTTGCTAACCGCTAGAAGTCTATCATTGGGACTTGCTTGGTATCTCGCACAAACTCCCATACTATAACATAAATCCGGACGGTTAGCGTTCAAGTACAATAGACTCCCAATCATGCTTCTATAGGGAGTTTGATCTCGAATTGAACCACTAATCGCATTAATGATGATAAATCATAAATAGGCATGAAGATTGGAGTAGAACAATTAATAGAAATGTGATACAAATATCAAATACAAGGCAAATCAGTCTTCAATAGAAGTCTATCATTGGGACTTGCTTGGTATCTCGCACAAACTCCCATACTATAACATAAATCTGGACGGTTAGCATTCAAGTACAATAGACTCCCAATCATGCTTCTATAGGGAGTTTGATCTCGAATTGAACCACTAATCGCATTAATGATGATAAATCATAAATAGGCATGAAGATTGGAGTAGAACAATTAATAGAAATGTGATACAAATATCAAATACAAGGCAAATTAGTCTTCAAATACATAAATCATAACTAAACTACATCTAAAACCCTAGAAATGAAAATCAAAACATGAGGTGAAGAAATAAACACAAGAAAACATGAAATGATCTTCTCCTTCTTCATGGTATGAAATGGATGATAATCATGGTATGAAATGCACTCATCAAAGATGCATGTGGCCGGCCACTGTCATTAATGAGGGGCACTCTAGTCCTTTTCTCATCTTGTAGGCTTATATAAAAGCCTTATATCTAAACCCTAAACATTCAGTTGATTATCTCATATCAGAGAAGAGAGAAAACATTTCTCTCAGCTTCCCTCTCAGGTTTTTATCTTCGTTAGCACCAAGAATAAAATCTTAGCCATCTTCTTTGGAGGTTCTTCTCCAACCTTTGTGTGGGTCACCATTGGAGACATCAAGCTGCTGGTCATTGTGGTCTTGTTGTGAATCTACACCATTTGGGGTCGATCTGTCAAAGGAAATATATACTATTAGGATTTGACTTTAAAAATGTACCACCTTTCTCCTCTTCTATGCTTGTTGGTTGATTTTGATGGTCCAAGAGATCTATGGAAGGAATAAAGCACAAATTTTATGGTTTTTCCTTTGTGCTAACCATGATGCAGGTCGTGCTCAACCCTAATACTTTAGGAGTATATTGTTTTGCTCCTTAGATAGTTCTTGTCATACTACTTCAAATGCTTCAGAAGCTTCTAATTTGGTCCTAAGGAAGTTTGCCCAAGTGAATATGGAGAAATCATCTATGCACACTTTGACATACTTTTTTTTTTTTCAGCAATGCATTTCACCTACAAAGGTCCCATTAGATCCATGTGGACTAGTTTTAGCACTCTAGTGGTAGAGCCTTATTTGGACTCTGAGTGGGATGTTCTGGTTTTTTTTCCCAGTTGGTAATGTCCGCCCATTCTTTTAAGTTTCGCCTTTAGATTAGGAACTCCCTTGATTGCTTCTATAATAATGGTGTATCTAAGACTACTGTGTTTAATATGTCCAAACTGTCTATGCTAGAGGCTATGATCATTCTAAATTATGTTTAGGCATGTGTTCAAACTTGCCAATAGGTAGCAGTTATCTAATGACCTATTTCCTTCCATGATATGATGTTGATCCTGATCTATGACAATAAACTTGTCTTTCGTGAATTTTACAAATAGATCTTGGTCGCACAATTTATTGATACTGATCATGTTGGCTTTTAGTCTCCAATAATAAGGACATCCCTTAGTTTTGGCAAACCAAGAATGTTAAATGATCCTAACCATAGAACACTTCCTTTAGCATCGTCCCCAAAGGTTACAGAATCCAGACTGAATGGTAGAACATTGGACAACAGCCACACCTATCATATGCTATGAGCTTCTACTATCAAAGTACCACCTTTGTTCTATTTCAGCCTTGAAAGAGGTAAGTACGACAAAGCTCTTAGCCTATCCTTTTTCTACCCAGGTGAGCTTCCCAACTGATTTGTTTACCTTTAGTCTCCTTTTCTAGTAAGATTTTTTGTGTCAAAAATAACGTCTAATGTGACCCATCTTCCTACAGTAATGGTATTTGACTTCCTTGGCTTCATTTTTCAAGAAATTGTTTTTCTTGTTTGAACATGATGTTCCAGTTCTTGGGAGTGTTTAGACTATCTCTTCTATTTTTGCGGACTTAAGACAATAGTTCTTCTTTTGAATTGTTGGCTTTGAGTCTCAAGATCCTTTATAATAGCCTCTGCCTTCCCGAGCCTTGGAGGTAGTTCCCATACAGAGAATGTGATCCAGGGATGTAGTTCCTAAGTTCATCATCCTCACTATTTTACTAAGATGATCTAACTCAAACAGAGCCATATTGTTCTTAAGAATTTCCCCTTTTAGAGTGGCTACCTCCTTCTTTAAGGCTCCATTATCTTGACTAAGTTGAAGAACTTGGCCTTGAAGATTCTCATTGATTTTTACTGTATTTACCTAGCTTCCGTACAATATTTTATAAGACCATGCTAGTTCTTTGTATGAGATTTCATTCTTTTCTTTTTCAGACAATTGGAGAGTTTAGGAACTTTATGAAAACGGATTAGGCACTTAGAGCGTTCGAATGTCAGTTGCCACATCTTCTAGAACTTCTTGATGATTTGTGTTTGGTTTAAGAACTGAGGTTATGGCTGCCAGAGCAATGGGTTGACTGACTTGTTTCTCATATTGTTTGTAATCTTTTGATTCACCATCACTCAAAGTAGTAAGGAAGGATATGTTTTTCTTTGTATTGACACATTCCACTTGGATGTGACTATATCCTGTGACGCCCCAAATCCCAGGGGTAATTTTTTATCTTTTTTTGTCACTGTCTAAGTATGTCGCAATAGAGAAATCTCTGCTGCGACAGACTTCCTCTGTCGTGCGCACGTCCCTTGTCGTGCGCACGTCCCTTGTCGTTGGCATATCCCGGTCACACACACACGCTTGTTGTGCGCGCCCATCTATGTCGTGGGTGACAAAGCTCCTTTATCGTGGGCGACAAAGCTCCTTTGTCGTGCGCAGCTCTGTCGTGACCCAAAAGTCCTTTGTTGCGACAAAATTTCTCCCCATATTGGACAACCTTGTCGCGAAAGGAATTTCCCTTCCTTAGTGAACTCTCTCGCGACATAGAGTACTCAGTCATGTCAGAAAAATTTCCCAACTTGTCTAAGTTTGTCGTGACAGAGAACAGAATTCCCTAATCACGCGCACACCTCCGTTGCGCTCGCCCAAGGCCTGTTGTGCTCGCCTGGCATTGTATGTCGCACGCGCCTGGCCTCCTTTGTCATGGCTAGCTTTTTCACAACCCAAAACCCTTTGTCGTAACATAATTTCTCCCTATTCTAGCAGACTCTGTCACGACATAGAATTTCTCTATCGCGACATGATTTCTCCTTGCCTTGGCCAACTCTGTCGCAACTTAAAAATACCCAGTCGTGACCTAAAAATACCCAGTCGCGATAGAAAACCTACCCAACCTAGCCAACTATGCCGCGACATAGAATTTGTGAAATGTGACACAAAACCTCCCATTGGGCCGCTGTTGCGACGGAAAATGTTATGTCGTGACACAAAACCTACCAGGCCAAGTGCGCGCGACATAGAAATTCTGTCTGTGACAGGGCTCTGACCACCCAACTGCTTGTCATGACACAAAATGTTATGTCGCGACCTGAGGCCGCTTTGAGTGCTTGGCCTGCTGTCGAGACATAGAAAACCCTGTCGCGACATAACTCCATGAAAATCCTGTCGCGACACTAAAATTTCCCTCCAGCGTCACGGAAATTCCTTAGCCTCATTAAACTCCTACTCCCTTATACTGACCTCTTGCCTCGACTGTCTCGATTGCGACAAAGGGAAACTCTGTTGCAACATTGTCACGATATAGAACAAAACACTGTCGCGACACAAGGAGGACCCCTGTCGCGACAAAAACCCAAAAGAAAACAACTCTGTCGGGACTAGGAAAACCCCTGTCGCGACCCAGCAATCGCCTGCAACTTGTGAACCATGTCGCGACACAAGGAAAACCATGTCACGACATAGGGATAAGAGGCTCTGTCACGATAGAAAACCCCTGTCGCGACTCAAATGCGCCAATAGGCAGTAGCCTCCTTGGGCCTTTTCTGCACCTCCAACTCTTACCCAATTTCAATAAATTTCATACTACTGCTTCTATACATGTTATACATGCAGTATAAAATATGGGAAAACTTTCCAACACATTATTGAACAAGTTTAAATAAGTTTTTATTACAAAAATTCTCGTTTACACATATACAAAACTGGATAAACTATCTAGAATTTAACAAAAAACTATATAATTGTCAAGAATTTTACAAATTACATGAATAAGCCATAATTTGGCCTTTTTCACAACTAAGGTCTTGGATGCGTTTCAACCCCCGATGTACCTCTAGTACCTGAAAATATTTTCCCACGATGGGGTGAGCAATGCCTAGTAGAGGAATTCTCCTACAAGGGATACTCCCCACCTAAGTGCACATGCAATGATAAATACATGCACATTCAAGTAAAATATGCATATCCCTACTCGAATGTCTACATGCCCCATGTCTCAAGCCCTCGCCGACTCCCTCACACATGCATATGCCATGTATGAAAAACCGTTTTCAAAACAAAAGATTTTTGTTTTTTGAAAAATCATTGGTCAATCTTCGATATAATTTATTGGACATACTACGGTAAAATTTGTAAGACAACCCTCCGATATAATTTATTGGACATTCTCTGATAAAATATAATGGACATACTCCGATATAATTTATTTATTGGATAACCCTCCGATATCAATTTCATTCAAAACCCATGTTATGCACTCACACCCGTTTCACGTGATGTCCCCGTGCATATGAAAGGCGGAATGCCATTTCATGCCAATTCATGTTACATGCATGATGAGTACTACATGCAACATCAATAAATCATGGATAATTATATTTTCTACATATAATTTACATCCATCAAGTATCTCACGTCAATACAACATATAAGCATATATTAACATTATTTTTATACAACCAACATGTTATTCATTTTTTTTTTGCAATAACACATAAAAACACACACATAGTCAATCGGTCCGTTACCTATGAGCGTCGAATTTCCGGTGTTCGGTCCAAAGTTTTGGGGTGAACAACTCTGACCCGCTCACGGCCTGAAGACCCATGCCATTTAAATGGCTCTTAGACCAAGAACAACCAAAGTAGGAGGAAAACCCCTACCTCTTGGAGTTTGGCGAAAACCCCAGATTCTTGTACCTACGGGAAGCTCTCATCGCGTAGATGGACTTTGCCTCTTGCTCATTGGCAGACGGGGCCAGTCTGCGTGGTTCCTAGAGAGAGAGGAGTGGAGATTCTCACTCATATTTTCTTCTTCTTTCTTTTCTTTTCTCTCTTCTTTCTTTCTCTCACCAAAATTATTCCATAGTTCGTGGAGAATTTCTTCCCACCTTCTCCTTGCCACATGTCCCTTTCTCATTTGCTTTCTCTTCTTATCTTATCCAAAACTTGGATTTCCTTTCTCTAAGGGTGTGACACATGGCCTCCATGGGTCACCCCTTAGACTTCCCCTTTTTGTTTGACTTATCCCTCCCTTTGACACATGGCTCTAAATGAGTCATTCAACCAAGTGCCATGTGTCACTTGCTACATCCGGTGCCTCGAAAAACATGAAATTTGGTATCGGGTCGAGAAGTGGGCTAGTATTGGGTTGTGAGACGATTCAACGGTGAAGTCCATTTGTCATCAAGATCTAGAAAATTCTAGGTTTCAACAGATACCGTTTACAATTTTTTCAAAACAATTAAAGTACTCGGGTTTACACTCTTCCACTCCTTAAAGAATTTAGATCTGAAATTCCACGCTGCTCTGTCGAATCACGTATGTAACCATACACAATCACATGCATACAAACTAGTCATTTAATCACCAACGACTAAACCACGTACCTCCATCCTCAAACAAGAAAGGATAGTGACAGACTTTTAGTGAGTGTGTAAAAATTAAGTAAAAACACAAGCCTGTATGCCAAAGTATACGCGTCGAGTTCACGTAGTATAAAGTGAACAAATCAAGTGTCATTCCCACAAGAGAAGGCTGATGTCGAATCTTTAGAGCTTAACGCTTTAAATGTATTTAGATCTCAGCTTATAGTGATTAATGTTAATTTAAATGAAATAATAACAAACTATTGAATTAATTAATTGATGGAAAAGCCCAGGAAAAACTAGGGTTTTGTCACACCTTCACACTCAATGGATTCTAACCTTGATAAATTGTTTATTTAATATTTCATATGATTTGCCTTCTGCGGGTTGATCATGCCTACAAGATATTCTCTCTCGAGATATATATGCCTATCTTGCCAATGGGGTGTATTACGTCTCTGCCTTGACCCCTCGACTCTGAAACGCTTAAATGTATAAACCCTAATGCCACACTTGGAACCCGGGATATCTCTATTCCCCTATTGACCAATTGTTTATTCATGTCCCTAGGAGTCATCATCTCTTGATCTCAGACTCCTAGCAGTAAGCAAATTTACCAAAGTTAGCCCGAACTCTAACATGTAATTATTGCGAAATAAAACCCAAGTTGATAAAAAATGTACTTTATATTAAATAAAAATAAAATTAAACTAATCCATGTTAGTAGGTTTTGACAAAACCCTAGAACGAAACCTAGAACATCTCTAAGTCAAAGAAAAGCATCAAAAAAGAGAGAAACAAAGAAAGAGGATGAGAATAAACGATTTTGAGTGAAAGCGTCATCTTCTTTTCTTCAATCTCCTTATTCTTCAATCTTTTCCCCTTCAAGATGTGTGCCCTAGGGTGTTTCCACCCCAAGAGAGGGCTTCTCCCCTTCAAAATCGAAATCTGCTCTAAATCCACCTCCCCCTTTGATTCCTCGAGTTTGAGCTTTAAAACCCGTATTATGGGCTCAAAATGGGCTAAAAATCCACCCAAAACCAGCCCCAAACGTCGACATCGTGCGTGACAACGTCGCGATGTCGGATCTTTACGTTTACGCAGCGTCGACTTTGGTTCCTAACGTCGCGACGTTCTTTGCCAATCCGCATCGACCGTAAGGCCATAACTTTGTCATCCAAACTTCCGATTTGGGTGTTCTTGATACCGTTGAAGCTTGAAGTGTAGAATCCATCCATATATTTCTTGTTTAATGGGCTCATATGATGTCTGAAAGCGTCAACATTCCAGTAGCTCTCTTGTCCACGGAGTGCTGCAATGTTCTTGACTTTATTGATTGGAACTTGCATAGCTTCTTTGTTCGAACTCCAATTTTGGTGTTCTTGGTATCCCTGGAAAGATATTGAAATTTAGAATCCATATATATAAAGCTTGCTTCAATTGGAGCTCATATGATATCTGAAAATGTCAAAATACAGTAGCTATACATGCAGTTTCGACCAATTTTGCTGAATTCCACCAAATGGATGACGATCATAAGTATGAACTTTTAGAGCAATAGGACAATTATTTAACATAAAAACACTAGAAAAACTAACTAAATCATAGGGATAAAATGAGTATTTAAGATACTCATCACACCCCAGAGCAAGTGCTTGTCCCCCGAGCAAGAGGCGAAACTCAAGCAAAACAAAAATTTAAAATGACATGAATTAAAAATAATGAATGAGTATGATAACATGATTCCAAATGGAATGCTGAAACCTGAATTGTAATGTGCTTTTCAGCAGCAAAATTTAGGATCCTTAAACTTTTAAACTTCCTAGGAACATGGCAATGCAAAGCATGGTGAGCAAAGCAAATCCAACCCCAAGTCATGATGACCTTTCCCAAGGAAACTAAGTGTAGGTGATAGCATGATCTTCGATGTATAGCAAGGTCTATGCGCCCAAACTTAAGCTCAACTCACCTATTTGGAAGAAGCTAACTAAGAAAAGGATAAACTTCCTTTTATTCATACGAAATACTAAAAATTTCCTAAATACCTAAAAAATGAAGGAAGGAGAACTAGTGCTAAGTTTTAGATAGTGTTCCTATAAGCGGGGATCCATTAATGACTCACAGCACAGTTAGTTAAGGGCACCGAGGCATTAGAATTCACTTTTAAACTTCACCTAAACACTCAGCGACTCAAAGGCCTTAGAAGTTGAGGAAGGATCCATCTTACGTCATGTATCGGGCGGTGAAGTCAATGACTCCGGCTAGTTGAAGCTAACCAGGGCATTAGGCTTTGAAAGGCCCCTCGAACTGTGCCCAGGATTTCGATTGGATGATCCAAAACATTCATATTCACATACTTATTTTGATATTTTCTTTTCTTTTGCTTTTTATCTTTTTTTTTTCACTTTTTCTTTTGTTTTTGTATTTTTTTTTTTAGTTGGGGCTCGATGGCAATCCTCTTTTTGATTAGGTGTCCCATCACTTAGGTGGCTAGAATCCCCCAAGGTTAGTTGAATTCAAGGCAAAGGTTCGGGACCAAGGTAGCCAAGGGAGACGAGTGTGTGTGTGATAGATTCCTTGAGAAATAGCTTCTTGTAGCACAATGGAGTGACTAAATAAGTCACCCATACCAAACTGAAATACAATTCCATATCAATTTAGAAACCTAAGGTCCTATTCCTCTTTACACTTGGCATTTTGAATAGTTGTGTTCAAAATGACATACTAACAAACAAGGCATCAAACTCCTCAAATAGAGACACAAAATAAATAAAATAAATAATGAAGCACATGCAACTAACAACCAAACAACTAACTAAAACAGGTAAGGAGATATAAAGTTGAATTTTGAAATTTGTTTTTTCTTAATGAATTCTTAGAATTCCACCCCCAGGCAAATGAACATTGTCCTCGATGTGAAACAAAAACAGAATGGATAATAGGTACTCCCTTGAGGTTGATCAAGAATCTCTGGAGTTACTCTACAATAAATATGGCTCACTTTGGAGGCAAAGAGGTGTTAAGAGGGGTTAGACTTTAAGTCCAAATGAAGGGGATGCTTGAATATAGTTTCCTCTTTGGTTCTTTAAGCCGCCCAGAATTATTGAACTTCAAGCTTTCAACATTTTAGCTTCCAAAACCAAATTTGAATCCCCAAAAACTTGAAATTAAAAACTAAAACACAGAAAAACAAAATCAAGCACGAAAATTTATTAAAAAAAAAGCTCAAAACTAACTACGAAATAGAAAAAAAAGAAAGAAAACTTTTTTTAAAAGTTTTGCCTCGAGGAGCTGCTCGTTTTTCGAGTCAGCTAGACTCTACCAATACGGATGGTTGAGAGATTGTTTCTTGCCTCCATCAGCCTCTAAGGCGATAGTTGTGCTCGTCGACAGCGCAGCGACACATAGTCTTCCACGATCTTATTATTTTTTTATTTTCTATTTACCCCAAATTTTTGTTTACAATGGTTCCTCTCGATTCGTTTATTCAAGTGAATGATGTATATCTCTCTCGAAATTTGGGATCGTCTTCTCATTTTTCAATTCTTCATGCATCTCACCCCATAAAATCATCTATGTAAAAGTCTCTACAACTTCCTCTTTTACCTTTTAATATGATTCCGGAGAAGTTGACTCTTTTCCTCCTTACTTGCAAACTAAGTCTTTCGGAAGTTCTGCATCGTCATCCTCCGGCTTTTGAAGCTTCTCAAGTTCACATTCTCTTGAAGTGATTTCATCATTGTAGCTCGGAGTTTCTTCTTATGTATTCACCCAAAGTAGATGGCGAACTCGTATTTGTCCTTTAAAGAGTTGTTGTAGCCATATTATCTTGTTCATTCATATATTGCCACTAGTTCTTCTATACTCCGCCCTCTCCTCTTCTTTAGGTTGTTCTTTCTCAAATGTAAATTGAGTACGAGGAAGTGGCCATTGGAGCCATCTCTTCTTTCAAACTATCGAATGGTGTATATTCGAATTTGAACGTAGCCGCATCGATTCCGCTAAGATTGAACTTGAGATATCCGCAGTTCGACATGAACTCTTTTCATTTCAACTAATGTTGCCTCTAACATTGTCATTCTCTCATGTGGAGGTTGACTTATCTCATTTGGATAAAAAAACTGAGGCAACCCAACTTGAGAGTAGTCCATTTCAGCCATTGATCTTGAAAATTCAGGTTATGCCATGGTAAATGCAGTTTGAGTTCTTCTTAATTCATCCATAACCTTCTAAAGCTTGATCTTTGGACTTGTGGAGATTGAAGTCGTATAGCTTTGTTCGCGAGGTGCTAGGGCAATGTTTATAACCCGAGTTATAATTGTTCCAATATGGGGTACCGCCATCACGAACTTGAGTCATGCATATGTGGGTTCCAGCTTGATTTATCCTCTTTGATGATACTCATTGGCCATTTGCCTCATTCCTAGTTGTTGATTAAGGAGAGACAATGTATTTGTCAACTCGATGCTGGATCATTGTGATTGAAACTTGTGCTTCCTCTTTGCTCTCGTAGATGCATTCTGGTTCTCTCTGGCTCCGAGGATCAAAGACTAACGTTTGCCTTATTACTATCTTCGTATGCATGCAGATTAACCTCATGAAACCACAAACAAACAGTAGAGACCAAGTAACAAGCACAAATGTAAAATAGGTAAAATAAAAAAATAAATAAAAAATAAATAAAATGTATTAAATAAAAAAAAAATTGATCCAAAGTAATATCTAGTGTGTTGTTGTCAATATCAACACTAAACTTCTCCCCGGCAACGGCGCCAAAAACTTGACAAGCCGAAAGCGTGATGTGTAGAATGTACGCCTATGTGCGCAAGTGCACGCATCGCCTCAAGTAATATAGTGTACCTAGGAAATACGGATATCGATCCACGGGAGAAGTGTCTTTAAATCTTGACTTTACGCTTTAAATATTATACGGACTAAAAATTGTGACCAATTTGATTAATAAAAGAAAAAATAATCCTATATTATTTGCTAAATCAATTAATTATGAAAACTAGGGTTTTGCCTTGGCATAACGCTTTCGATGAATTTTAGCACAAATATATTATTCATTTAGTATATTAATTGATTTGCGTGAAGTTGTCCGTGCCTACAAGATATTCTCTCTCGAGATATATTTATGCATCTATGATGGGGTGTATTGC
This sequence comes from Tetrastigma voinierianum, assembly GCA_016808115.1. NCBI lineage: Eukaryota > Viridiplantae > Streptophyta > Magnoliopsida > Vitales > Vitaceae > Tetrastigma > Tetrastigma voinierianum. The sequence goes on from JAEQBH010007035.1 coordinate 38,224, forward strand.
ATCTACGCCTCACTTCTGGACTCGAAATGACTTAAATGTTTAAACCGCCAATGCAGCGCTTAGGCAAGGATATCTCTATTCGCCGATTAACCGAGTCATCATCTCTTAATCTCAGACTCCCAGCAAAAACACTCCAATGTTGGCCAAACACTACCATGTAAATAAAATACAGAGATAGAGCAAGTCGAGATAAGAAGTAATCCATATAATGAATGGCAGCGTAATTAGCATTAATCCATTCGAAAGTAGCAAGGCTACAACAAAAAATAAATCTAGAACATCTCTAAGTCAAAGAAAAACATCAAAAAAGAGAGAAACAAAGAAAGAGGATGAGAATAAACGATTTTGAGTGAAAGCGTCATCTCGCTTTCTTGATCTCCTTAACCTTCCAAGCTTTCCCCTTCAAGATGTGTGCCCCAAGTGTTTTCCACCCCAAGAGAGGCTACCTTCAAAAGCTCCAAAATCTCATCACAAATCCACCTGCCTTTGATTTCCTCTGAGTTTGAGCTTTAAAACCCCGCCATTATGGGCTGAAAATGGGGCTAAAGTATGACCCGAACCTGACCACGAGCGTCGCGGCGTCGTGCAGCCTTGTCGCGGCGTCGGGATCCTATTTTTATAATTTGTAAGGCCTGCTTTGTCATCGAACTCGATTTGGAGTGCCATTATCGTTGTATCGTTGGAAGCTCTTGAAGTGTAGAATCCATCCGTATATGTCTTGATGAAATAGGAGGTCGTATTATGTCACAGAAAACGTCAAAATTCGGTACAACCTCTCTGTTGAAGGTCTTCGCGTGTTTCTTGATTTTCTTCAGATTGGAACTTGCATAACTTCTTTGTTCGAACTCAATTTTGGTGTTCTTGATATCCCACTGGAAATATCTTGAAATTTAGAATCCATACATATAAAAGCTTTGCTTCATTTGGAACTCATATGATATCCTGAAAACGTCAAAGCCACAATAGCCCCCTTACGTAGCGAGTTTTTCCCTGATTTTACCTGAATTCCACCAAATGGATGACGTCGTAAGTATTATGAACTTTGAGAGCATTAGGGCACTTATTTAACATAAAAAAACACTAGAAAAAATAACACTACAGGACTAGGGATAAATGAGTATTTAAGATACTCGCTCGAACGGAGTGGCACACATCGTGTCCTTGCGTTCTATGTTTGGCTCCTCCCACTCATCGATTTACCCGCAACGCCTTCACTAACCACTCCACGGTCTTCCAGCGTCGCAAACGATCCGAAGCTATCCATGATACACACCGGTTCTTCCTCAAAGGTTTCATCTGTATAAACAACAATCCCTCCCCAATCCACTATATGAGCTGTATCTCGAGTATACTTCTGGAACATGGAGATGTGAAACACCTCATGGACACTTGCGATAAGCCGATTGGTAGTATTGTGCACCAACCTATACGCAAGCGTACTTACGCCCTCTCTAAAGTATCTCGAAGGGCCCAGATATACCTCGGTCTTGCTTCCTAAACACCCAGGCGGCTGCTCCTACTGCTTGAGCGCATCACCTTCAAGAAGACATGATCACCCACCTCAAATTCTAGAGGTCGTCGCCGTCTATCGGCTTACCTCTTCTGCCCGGCTCTAGTAGAGAGGCGTTTCTAAGGTATCGAGGCCCACCTTCTCGGAGGTGTCTCTAATCATCAGGATGGGTGATGGACCCCTCTCCCACCTTTGTCCAACAATCGGGGAGATCGACATGGCCTCCCCGAGGCAAAGCCTCGTGAGATTTTATCTTTCTACTCACTTAAATGCTTGTTGTTGTGAGAATTCCACTAGTAGAAAGTGCTCCTCCCGGCCCACCCTTAAGGTCCGAGGACACATGCTCATGGGATGTCTCTCCCAAAACTTTATGTGTATGGTCCTCTCAGGCCCACGACCATGCGTCTATGGATGAAAACGGTGCTCATCATCTAGCTGTGTGTCCCCCATGGTCTTCTAAAAACTCTTCCAAAAGTGTGCGTAAAACCTAGGATCCTTGTTTGATACTATGGACAGGCCTCCATGTAGCCAGGAAATCTCTCGAATATACAATCGGAAGAGTACCTCCAGTGTGAAGGTCATCCACACTACTAGAAAATGTGTCGACTTAGTGAGCCGGTCCACTATCACCCATACCGCATCATGCCTCCGTGATGTCTGTGGTAAGTGGGTCACAAAGTCCATCGTGACGTGCTCCCACTTCATCTCGGCTACTTCAAGGGGCCCGGGCCCAGCCTGGCGTGCTACGGTCCACTCGGCGCTTTTACACGCTTACGTGAAACATCTTCAAACATCTTACCTTTTTTGTGATGCACGTGCGATTTCATCTTTGCTCGATATCTTTGGCAGAAGCGAAAGATCCTGATTTATGTCGTACACCCACCCTAGATGCCACCAGAAAATCGAGAGAGGAATGGAACTCCCTTGAGGATCTCCTCTCTCTCATATTTGTCAGCTAGGAACCATAACCCCTTCTCTATGCTAAAGACTACCATCACATGTGGATGGCCCGACCTTCGTCACCCCATACACGGCATGCACGGTTCACGATGAACGCATCTCGTCACGCCGCCCGGGACTCCAATCACACTACCTTTCGGTAGGGAAGGCGTGGCCGCTAAACTCCACAACATGCCTTGAGCTAATCACGTGCGCACGTAATTCAAAGCGTCCCACCGTCCTCGAGGCATGCGCCCGCTCTCGGGGCGCAACAGCTGGTACTCCTCGTGACTTGGGCCGGGTGCATCGACCACCACGTTGCCTTACGAGAATGGTAGCTCTGAGAATGAAGTCATAATCCTACAGAACTCCATCCACTTGTGTTGCCTCATGTTGAGATCACATTTGTGTGAAAATATACTTCAAACTCTTGTAGTGCAGAAAATACTTCAAATTGCCCTGCATAATAGTGGCATATCTTTAAGGTAAAGACAATGTATGCCCGACTCCATATCATGTGTGGGAGTAGTGCGCTTTCATGATTAGTTAGCGCCTGGGAACCATAAGCCACAACCCTCTCAGACTGCATCAAGACACATCCCAGTCCGTCCTTAGAGGCATCACAATACACAGTGTACCTCTGTCCCTATTTCGGGACTATCAGAATAAGAGCTGAAGTAAGCCTCCTTTTTCAATTCATGTAATGCCACTCTCCTGCAGGTTATTCAGCTCAAACTTGACCTCACCGGGAATTCGATCTTGTCATAATCTTCGCTAGTCGGAGAAATCCTCAATGAACCTCTGTGCCCCACGAGCCCGAAAACTGACTAATCTCGAGGCTAACCGACCTCTCCCAATTCATATGACCTCGATCTTCTCGAGTCCCTGAGCACACACAGCCGGAAACCGCGACTTGTTGAAGAATTTCACCTCGATGCCAAATTCACATTTGTTGAACTTGACCTTACAGCGACGGTCTCTCAGAAATCTATAGAACACCCTGAAATGACCTTCATGCTCCTCACCGAACTTGGAGTAGATCAAGATGTCATCCCGGCGAAGACCCGCAACAAAATGATCCAAATAGGGTTGGAATACCCGCATGCATGGTCATGAATGATCTTTGGTGCGTACCGTTAATCAGGGCATCGCGTGAACTTGAAGAGATTCCCATGCTGGCGTCTAAGCGTTGTCTTAAGGATATGCGCGCCACAACCCTTATTTGATGATAACTTTGTATGAAGGTTTATCTTGATGAAGCTGGCGGCCGCGATGGATCAAACAAATCATCAATCTCGATGGATGCTCGATTCTTGATCGTAACCACTGTTCAAGCGTCGTTAGTCAATACCTGATCCAGGGTCTTGTCATTCTTCTTTACAAAGCAGAACCGGGCGCCCCTGATGAGTGCTCGATGCAATGAAACCGCCCCTGTCCAGCAATTCACGGCCATCGGGGACCTTGAGTTCTGTAGAATCAGCAAGTACCATCCTATGCGGTCATAGAAATGGAGGCGTACTAGGGTGTAACTCAATACAAAGTCTACATCCCTCACCTGCGGAGGTGTCTGATAACAAATCGGAAAAACATCTCATACTCACAAACTACGGGGTAGATCGAGAATGCATGCTCACCTGTCCTCGAGGATCTAGGCTTGCTGGCGACCCCTTAGCGTTCACGCCACACGAGGTCATACCGCGGTCTGGGGGTAAACATCATGCTTTGTCCTTGAAACACAACATAGACTCCGTCTCATGTGAGCGATAACTCTCACGATCTGTCGATGAAGATTGATGTGCCATGACCGGGTCCATCGAAGGATGACATCAAACTATGACATGTCATGACCCTCGGTCATGATGAGGAAAGAATCAGAGATCTCTATTTCATGACCTAACATATCAGATCCTTACTCACCCTAGTTCCTAGGGGAGAGCTTACATACAACAACTTTTCCAAGGTCTCAACCTCTAAGCCCAATTCTCTCACATATGATGTAGCAATAAATGAATGTGATGCACTAAAATCAAACAATATCCTCGCCCATAGGTGAGATAGCGGCTATACCACAACGCCAACAACTGATCCTTGGCTCGGTCGATTGGTATAACCGTGGGTATGCCCGCTGGGTCCTTGGGTCTTAGCTTGTGAGCCCTGTCCTCGACCTCGACCCATACTCTGGCCTCTTTGGCCTGCTTATGACATGGTAGTTGCCTATGCCATACTTTGAGGCTGATACTGGTTCCTTTGGCCCATGCTGGGGTAAGAAGGAACATACTGCGTCTATGCACGTCCCACTAATGACCGAGACTATGCCATCCCAAAACTCTTGGATCCTTGCATCTGAGGGCAATCTCGCTTCATATGTCCAGGCTTATGGCAATGGAAACATGTTATCGGTCTTGACTGGATAGGAGCCCTGATATGGCCTTGGCCTCGATAGTCATGACGCTTATCCTTGAAACCTCATAGACTGAGCTTGAAGCAACTGAACTAGAAGAGGTTGGCCCTCCTTCCTGCGGTCACCTGCTGTCATTATCTCGGGTGATTTATGCATCTTTTATCTCTCTCTCATGTACATGCTTGTCGCATGACCATGAGTCCGTGTCTTGTAGGAGGAGTACCCTGATCTTTCCTGGGATGGGTGCTTGGGCATCCTCGAAACTTAGAATCACCTTGGCTTATGTTTGTGGCCACATAATCGTCGACAAAGCGAGACTCGCTTTACGTGACCTTAGCCACGTATTCCATCACCGTCATCGTTCCTTGCTTTAGCTCTAAGAACTCCTGGGCCTTTACATGTCTCACAGTTGCCGGAAAATATTTTCTCATGAAGGGATCATGGAACTCTGCCCAAGTCATTGCCTCTAAGTCCCTCGACGTCTTGACCCAATCCCACCATACTTAGGATTCACCCTCTAGCTAGAATGCCTCTAGGCTAATCTTTATCGCCGGCGGAGATGAGGATTTCATAGCCTCCGGTATCTTCTCGATAATGGCCAAGACAATGGTGCGACCACCATGGGATCCCCGCTCTGTGTGAATGTCGGGGATGAGTGTTGCGTAAACCTATGGAGATTGACCCTCTAACCCCCATCTACACTAGCCTGTTATGCTAATGCTTGGGGCCCATAGCCTCCATAAAAACTCTTGGTAAAAAAAATTGATGGTTGTATACCCACATGGATGACCTCTACGTCCTCGTCCTCAGAGCTTGTCATCTACACATGTCAAATGGAAAATTGAGATTTTTTCTCTTTATTCAATTAGTGGTAAAAACCTTCTTACCACTAATGAACTTTATCATCTGAACTACCACCGTTCATCTATTTTCCTTAGTGGTTGCTAAATACGAAACACTAATTCAATTCAGTTCTGAACTTATCATGTCCGGTTGTTTCAGAACCCCGGGATTATGTTTTCTAACTCTAAGTGTTCCATATACAATCTACCCTTATATAATGTTCACACAAATCATCACACATGTCACATATTAATTTATCAAAATGCCTGATGAATGCATGATCTAAACTTTGTGCCTATCGAGTCTGAGAGCCATTCGTATACCTAAGCTCGTCTATCTGTGAAGTTGATCAAATGTGAAGCATGCGAGGCCCTATGTATTCGTATCGCATCTTTTGTCTGCAGCCCCATGACGCCCCCGATCCGGGGTTTTTCTTTTGTAGCGTCTAAAGTATGTCGCGACGAGACACCTGTATGAATGCGCATGTCCCTTGTGTGCGTGCATCTAGTCGCTTACCACCTTACGCTTTTCGTGTGCGCCCGGCTTTGTCATGGGTGAAGAGCTCCCTACATTTTTCTGCGCGCTGCAATCGCTACTCGAGTCTCTGCCCGGCCAAATTTCTCCTATGTTGGGCAGCCACCATAAACGACGCAACAACATTTCGTTGTGAAGAAGCGAGGATTTCCACTTTACGCCAAATCCCGACTGATCGACGCCAAATTGCTCGATCGGCGATAGGAACTCGATGACAAAATTCCCCGGTCTGGCGGGCACCTTGGATTCGCGCCTGCGCCCAGAAACTAATGGCGGTGCGGCCTCCTTTGTTGTGAAAGCGACTGTCGGCGACCAAAACCTACCGACTGCGACATAATTTTCTCACGTGGCTGACTACGTGCGATATAGAGTATTATGGCGACATGATTTCTTGCGCTTGACCTTCATCGCGACCTAAAAATACCCAATCGGGATAAAAAAAACCTACCTAGCACGGCCAGCTAACATAAATCCTGACATAGAATTTCTTTATTAAATGACTTTGCAAGAGCTTCCTCCCCCATTTAGCCCACACTGCATCGTGACGAGGAAAATATTCTATCGTGACACGAACCACGCGAGGGGCTTGGCTTTGTCGCCCGGCCGTAGAACTCTAGCCTTGACCAACTCTATTACGACACAAAATGTTGTGTCACGACACGAAACCTCTGGGGGTGCCAGCTACACCTTGTCATGACATAGAAAACCTGATGCTGACACGGCTAAGGTGAAAATCTACGTCCGACACTAAGGGCATTCTTTGTCACTACCTAAAATGCTTGGCCTCGACCAAGCTCCCCATCTGACGAGCCTCTTGCGCCAGCTGTCCTCGGTCCGACAAAGGGAACCTCTGTCTCGACATTGTCACGACAAAGAACAAAACTGCTTGTGAGTGACCGAGAGGAGGACCCCCGTCGGTGATGTCAGAAAACCACATAAGAAAACAACTCTATCGGTGACCGAGAGAAGAAACTCACCCCATCGACACAGCAGCGCTGCGAAGCCTGAACCATGTCGCGACCTGAGAAAAACCATGTCATGATATGGGACCCGAGAGGCTCTATCGCCGGTAACCTCCACGGGTCTTTTACACACTCCATCTCTCACGATTTTAATAAATTTCATACTATTGTATACATGTTGCATGACAAGTAGAGAATAAAACATGTGGAGAAAAACTTTCAACACATTATTGAACAAGTCTAAATAAGTTTTTATTACAAAACTTCTTGTTTACACATATACAAAACTGGATAAACTATCCAGACTTTAACAAAAAACTGGATAACTGTCTAGAATTTTACAAAATACATGAATAAGCCATAATTTTTCCTTTTTCACAACTAAGGTCTTGGATGCATTTCATCCCCCGATGTACCTTCAGTACCCTGAAAATATTTTCCCACGACGGGGTGAACAATGCCCAGTAGAGGAATTCTTCTACGAGGGCTACTCCCCACCTAAGTGCACATGCAATGGCAGACACACACACATTCAAGTAAAATATGCATATCCCTACTCGAATGTCTACATGCCATGCCCTATGTCTCGAGTCCTCGCCGACTCCCTCACACACGCATATGCCATGTATGAAAAACCGTTTTTAAACAAAAGATTTTTGTTTTTTGAAAACTCATTGGTCAATCTTCGATATAATTTATTGGACAACCCTCCGATATAATTTATTGGACATACTCTGATAAATTTTTTTGAACAGCCCTCCGATATAATTTATTGGACATTCTCTGATAAAATATAATGGACATACTCCGATATAATCTGTTTATTGGATAACCCTCCGATATCAATTTCATTCAAAACCCATGTTATGCACTCACACCGTTTCCTTGATGTCTCAGTGCACCATGAAGACGAATGCCATTTCATGCCAATTCATATTACATGCATGATGAGTACTACGCAAGCTTATCAATAAATCATGGATAATTATATTTTCTACTTATAATTTACATTCATCAAGTATCTCACGTCAATACAACATATAAGCAGATATTAAGATGATTTTTATACAACCAACATGTTATTCATTTTTTTTGCAATAACACATAAAAACACACACACATAGTCAGAAAATCGATCAGACTTCGTGAGCAGGTCCAAAAATTCGGTGTTAGGTCCCAAATTTTGGGACTGAACCTTCTCTCTGACTCCTCCTGTGACAAAGAAGACCCATGCCATTTAAATGGCTCTTAGACCAAGAACAACCAAAGTAGGAGGAAAACCCCTACCTCTTGGAGTTTGGCGAAAACCCTGGATTCTTGTACCTATGAGAAGCTCTCGTCATGTAGATGGACTTTGCCTCTTGCTCCGATGAAAACCGACAGCCCGATCTCCGTGGATCCTAAAGATAAGGTGGAGCTTCTCACTCATCTTTTCTTCTTCTTTATTTTCTTTTCTCTCTTTTTTATTTCCCTCATTTTCCCTTCTCTCCACCGAATTGTTCCACTTGATTCAAGTGGGAAATTTCTTCCCACCTTCTTCTTGCAACATGTCGCTTTCTCATTTGCTTTCTCTCCTTATCTTATCCAAAACTTGGATTTCCTTTCTCTAAGGGTGTGACACATGGCCTCCATGGGTCACCCATAAACTCCACTGTTTTGACTTACTCCTCCTTTGACATGGCTCTAATGAGCCATTCAACCAAGATACCATGTGTCGCAGCCTCGATTGCCTCGAAAAACATGAAATTCCAACTATAGCGGAATTCAATAAAATGTGATTGGGTAACTAGATTTCGTGAGACGATTCCAATGGTGAAGTCCGTTTCGTCATCAGAGATCTAGAAAATTTTTAGGTTTTCAACCGAAATTATCGTTTTACCATTTTTTAGAAAAATTGAATTTTTCCCGAGTTTTACATATCCTCTACATTCTCTACACTGGATTGGCTTGTTTCTAGGGTTTGACCTTATAGTTCCTTGAGTTGGCTTTGTTGGATTAAAAGTCCCATAAGAAGAATTCTGGTCACGAGAATTTACCTTTTTCCAAAAGTGTTTGATCTTTTAAGGCTCTTTCAGAACTCTTTGATAACAAGGCCATTGATTTAGAAAGAACTACAACAGCCTTCATCGCATTGGTGGTTCAAAGGGAACTCAACCCCTTAGTTCCACAAGCTTCTTCCTTTCCTTGAACTCTTCGCTCAGTTCTATTTCAAAAGTTCGCAGCGACCCCATAAGTTCTTCAAGTCTCATCATTTTTAAGTCTTTTGCCTCTCTCTTGCTTGTTGCTTTGTATATTAAACCTTGAGGGGCAGGATCTTAAGGTTTTTCTGGTTTTTCTTCTAAAATAGCCCACCCGAGAGCAAGCGACTCATTGGATATGTCGCATAGTTTTTCATTGAAGTCGCCTCCTTACTCATTCGCAAGGTCTTGAACTTAGCTATAAGAAGTTAGAACATGGATTCACGCATTACATTGATTCCTTAGGCAACATGAAGGGTATCTCATGTTTCCTTGGCTACTTTGACAGTGGAGATCATCTTAAATTGAGTGGGATCAACAACATTGAAGATTGCATTCAAGGCACGTGAGTTTTGGGTGGATAGGGCATCTTCTTCAAGTGCACACTCTACTTCGCTTTTGGGAACAATTTTCCCTTCAACATTAGTCTTGTTAGGCGACTTTCATTCTTGTAGAACTGATCTCCATGCTTTTTCATCAATTGATTTTATGAAGGCTCGCATCCTTGCCTCCTAATAGTCATAGTTCATCCTATAAAGAAGAGGGGGACAACTTGTAGATCTACTTTCTTTAATCAAATCCATTTGACAGTCACACACAAATAGTTAGAGTAAACACGAATCTCACTCAACAACTTAGAGTGACCCGCTCTGATACTAATTGACAGAACTAAGTGTGTGTTCTTGAGAGCAGGTTAACATTCAGGACTATGTGAGAGTTTACGGACTTTAAGTCAGGGTGCATTAGGGAACTCCCCATTGGGAATATTATTGATAGCATAAAAATGAATATAAAGTATATGCATAAAAATGTAGGCACACACAATGTTTTACGTTATTTGGTAGTTGCATACATCCACGAGGCTGTGCATGCAAGGATTTCCACTAATTTGATTCAAGGTTACAATAAGTCTTATATGGTACGAGACTCCTTCTTTGCCCACGACCCTTCTTTAACCTAATCACTTATAGTATAATTTAGAATAAACTACCTTCATTCCCTTCTCAAAGCATCGCACACCCATACCCACATTACATAGATAAGATGAAGAATATCAAAACATCACCTTTGAGTGAAATAACTTAATGTGCAATACCTTAACCGAATATCTACACTCTGCACTCCTTCAACATGTCTGGACTTTCCTTGTTCTTTCTCAAGCTTTGCTCCTGGAATATGTGATGAGCAACTTCCAAACCCCTAAATTTATAGCCTTGTAATTCTGTCTTGGAAGTCTTGATAAGGTTGGATCATTATCCTAATATGACTCCAATTTTATCTTATATTTTATGTACTTGCCTTTAAGCTATCTGCTTGAATAAGGAAACCTTAGCAGCTCAAATGGCCCTTTTCGAGAATAGAAACCTGATTCGTTTCTAATTCTTGTTTGATAACTTAGAAGTTTGGATCCTCTTAATTTGATCTTTATCCATTTGCCAAAAATCAACCCACGCGAGTACCTTGCTCCCAAAGTACATTAGCCTCCAAGGTTTTAGAATTGACTTGCATCCCATGTCAACTTTGACACTAGTTTGGACACTAAAGATTATACGTCTTTTGCCTTTGAGGGCGACCTTAGTCTAAACCCTTCTACAATTTCCTAGAAACTTCATGTTTAAATAAATAAATCTTCATCAAACGAGCTTTAGTGTCATCATCTTGTAGAACCCATAAGACTAAGATATGGATAATCTCAAACCCAACATTTTCTATATATCAATTAAACCTAAGAAAAATAATATTCTTAATAGTTTTTTCCTTTATATTTTCTAGAGTCAAACATAGCCTAAAATAATATTTCCAAGGAAAACATAAATTGATCATAGCCTAAAACACCACTATAAATATATTTCCTAAAGCTGTCCTTGTTTACTATTATATATAAATTTGAATTTTAGAAAATTAACTAAGCAACAAGGGTGTATATATGTCAAGGGAACACGATCATGACAAAATTTTCCATCTTTATATATGGACACAAATATTATTTATACATAACAAGGCAACATCACAACAGGGAAACCTTACTTTGCAGAACTGATTTGATAAGTGTACGTAACCATTAGGAATAGCAACGAGTATCACCGACCCTCAAAGGCTCGAAAGTTATAATACTTCGCCATCACGCAACTGCATGTAGCATACATATACTCTCTGCTGTCTATCTGCTGCTCATATATATACTATATCATAATTAAACATAACCATATATATATACATATGTCTAAGCTTCAGGTTCCGAACTTTTGATCTTCATATGCTCTAGATACGATTTACAAATCAACTTACGGGACAAAGAAATCTTTAGTATTTTCAGCCCACTTGCTTGAACAATGGCGGATTTGAGGATTTATCAGACTGTTTGCGGGTTTAATCACAGCTGAGGATTTGGGGCTGAAGAACATGGCAAAGGAGATCCTCTCTTTTTCTGCATTTACTGTTGCCCGGTGCTCTGTGCTAGTGTATGCCCCGTTGCTTAGAATCTGCAAAATAGTAACACGCAGTCCTAGGCTAGAAAGGAAAAGTAGTAAGAGAAAAATAATAATTAATTTATCTTTAAATACTATTTAAAATTCAAGAATTTAGGGTTTTTCTAGGTCGTTGATGGTGGTACTTAGAATATGAAATAAAGTATTTGGGATGTTTTTAAAAATATGGAACAAAATTTAGATGATTTAAATTGAAGTTGAAAAATAGTTATGGAGAGCTTAAGGTTAAAATGATAGAATCACTTGTAGAAGGATATGGTTGATAATGAGGTGGGTTTCTTTTTTTTCATGTTCCCACCCCATTCATAATGAGACTGGTATAATTTAAGTGTAATTGAGATTTTAATGGATTTGAGATTTTTTTTCTCAAGGTTTGTGTATTGTTTAGTCCCTTTAGGTATATCAAAAAAATTATTTTGTTATTATTTTATTTTCCTAATATATATAATAATAAATAAAATATTTAATAAATAATTTATAAAAAAATAATATTTTTTCTTTTATGTTATATATTAATTTTAATATAATTAAAATAAAAAACAAATATTAAAAATAAAAATAAAAGTTAAATGAAAAGGGTATGAGGTACCAAGCTTGACCGTTCACCCCGTCCGAAGTTGCCATACACACTTGACACTCAAAAAATCTATCCAGATAAGAAGCACAAACTTGCCTTGTTTAATAACGAGATTAAAATAAATTAAAAAACAAATTTGGGGAAGGAGGAGATTCAATGAACATTTTTCTATTTTGTTTTTATGAAGGGAGAAAGGAGTGTGGAAACCTCGAGAATATGTCTCCGACATTCCACAACAAGTACATCTGGAAGGAAGCTGACAGGAATCCAAACCATCTTTTTGGTGGAGGCCATCCTCCAGTAATTTGGAGAAGGATGGTGATGCCATAACATCAGAGTGAGGGTAATCCCCGCTAGCCAGTTATCTGGTTGTGGGCATGGAGGATAGTAAGCCATTCTCACAGATTGCATCCCATCATCAAAAAACTCCTCCATCTCCCCTTTTTTCAATTTCAGAGCTCTAGCCATAAACCCTAGAAGCTTCATCGCTAGTTTCTGCAACTCCCCTATGTAACATGCCAAGCTATCCCTGCAATAGAAGAACAAAACATATACAAATATTTATATATAGCTTAAAGAAGATAACGATAATGATGATGATGATGATGATGATGATGATGATGATGAGAGAACCTTAGTGATGGAGGGAGCTGTGGTAATAGATGAGGCTTCCTTGCATGTATAGGATTGGTTGTCATATAAAACCTATCACCCCAGTGAAGTTTTTGATCTTCTGATCGGATCGGGGAAAGCCCGTACCCTTCAAAATCACCGGGCCTCATCTTATATTTCATTTTCTCTTCCAGGGGAAGCTTGTAGAATTCTTCAATCTCAGATTTCAGTTTCTCAATCAGTGAAGAGCTGACTCCATGATTTCACCAACTCGTATCCATGCATGAACATGTACACATTCAATTAGTTTCTGTATTGTTATTTACAAATTATGGAAGTAATATTATTATTTTTCTTATATAAAATGATTATTGCTCCATGAATAATGTTGAGAAGAACTCAGAACTGAAAAACCCCAGTCTCACTTGCAGAAGTAGGTACAATTTCTCCAGCTCAGAATCTGCAGTTTCAGTCATGATTAAGTGTTTCATGTCAATGAGTGGAGTGGTGGGAGGGGGGTGGTGGCTGAGAGGAAGAGAATTGGAGGCTGCAGTTTATCTAGGATAAAGGGCGTGGGACGGCGGGAAGGGGCGCTTTGATGAGCTCTAGACACTTTGTAGGAGCAGCAAGGAGGCTTGAAAACTGTGTTGAGTGCCATTGCTAATTGACCTAATTTCAGTCTGCTTTGAGCCATCTTCTCAGGGGTATTTATAAGCCAAATAGGAGGTCCATCAATTTGGTTTTGTAAGTAAATGTTCCAAGAAATCGATTTTCACGTATTTTGACTATCTTGTAAATAATTTCAAATAAATAAAATTATTTAAAAAAATCTAGGAGTGCGTTTGTTTTAACTGTTTTTAAAGTGTTTAGAACAAGTTTTAATTGAGAGAATATTATTTAGTATTTTAAATTTATTAACATTTAAGAATTTAATTTTTATATTTTCCAGAATAAAAAAACAGTGAATTAATCAAATTGTGTTCTTTTATATTTTCTTTTACATTGACTTATTAGTTTAAGTGTCGTAAAAATCGTAGAAATAACTTTTAAAACGAAAAAATTTATATTTTAGATAAAAAAACCTGCATATTCTATATGAAAAGTTATCACGGGTTCTATTTAAAAAAATAAATCAAATTATAGATTTAAATCAATCACTCAAGTGACGAAACTGGTTTGTGAATTGAAGATAGCCTTACGTCGAAAAGAAAGTAAACTACTAAACATACTTGGAAGTGACTAGCTCTTTTGAACTTCTTTAAATGCCTCCGTGACAAATGCCATGCCGTGTTTATTGTTTTTATTTTTTGAAAAGAACGTGTTTGTGTTTATTACGTTGGATTTCTAAGAAGCAAATAAAATTGTAGATAAATTTCAACAAATAACATTACCAAAATTACAAGATGTTCTAACATGTTTTTCAAAGGAATATAAACAAAATTTAAATTACACATTAATTTAATGTATTTAATTTAATTATTATAAAAATAAAGAAAGCCTAAAGGAACTTTATATTTTTTATAAATATTCTAAGACCATCACCCAATTTATATGATCGATAAAGATAGAAAGATAAATAAAAAAAAAAGGAACAAGAGGGGCTCTTTTTCAAAAATAGATGGGGAAAATAATAATTACTTGATGAGTAAATGCCTCATAGTTTTTGGGGCAGAAACATAAAAAAAAAAAAAGAAAAAAAGAAGAAAGAAAGAAATCAACATATATTACGTTCGTGGTTCATACTTGTATTTGTTTTTAGTATCTCTATAATACAGTGAAATGGCGGTTGTCTCATGCTGAATCATGTTAGAAGCTTTACACATCTTTACATTTTATCTATTTTATTTTAATTTTTGTTTACTATATGTTTAAAAGTTGAAGTTTTTGCTAACATTATAAAGTCAGATGATTATATCTTTCTCCCGTTTAGAGTGTTAGTTGAGACATGATTCTCTAAGCTTCGTAAAGCATTACTAAATTTACAAGTAAAAAAAAAAAAATCAAACAATGAGCAGGTTTTGACTAGTGAAATAAATAAATCATGTTGCTTGAAACAATATCATAATGATACCAATCCTTGTTATTGGGTATGCTTTAACGATGAGAAGAGGGTGGAAGTCAACGACAAAAGCAATCAAAAAGGTGTGGAAATAACATGAAAACAAGAAACACAAATCGAAATAAAGAATTTTATTGACTAGGACAAGAATCAGGGAATGAATCAAAAATGAAATTTGATGTATTACTCACAAAAATGAAATTTTATTAAGCTTGAATCTCTTACAAAAGCTTAAGTATAAAAATCATGAATTTGAGAGTTTTGAGTTAATCTTAAAAAATAATAATGATTTTAAAGTCACCTTATCAAAGACACTCACCCAAAGCCTAACTCTTATATCCCACAAAAGCAGCACATTATGTCTGTGATAGACTAATCAATGTTTTAAGTAGAAGTTTTGAATACCCTCTTTTACTAAAAAAAATTTAGGAACTTAAGGGGCTATTTGGTTCATGTTTTTTAAAACTGTTTTTTAATACGAAAAGGAAACAGAAACGTGGGAACATATTTGGTTCTAATTTTTTAAAATTCTAAAAACCATGAAAAACATAGAAAACACTAAATTAAAAGCAAAAAAAAAAAAAAAAAAAAAAACAAAACTGGAAATCAAACATGTTATCATGTTTTCCTTATTCTCCATATTTTTGTATTGAACATAAAATAATTTTAAAAAAAAGAACCAAACAAGGCCCACTCCAACTCCACAAAAAAATAGATAATCTTAATCATTTTTAATTCAAAATGATTTGGAAAGATTTTCTTTTAAAACAGAATGTAATTCCAATTTTTCTCAAACTCCTTAAATATTTCAATTTTTAATTTTTAATTTTTAGATTCTCCATTTAAAAATTGATTTTCAAGTATCACATATGTTATTTGGATTTTTAGGAACTCCCAACTTAAAAATTCTTTATAAATTAATTTTATTTCTAATTATTTAGCCTACTTTATGATTTTTATATCATTAATTTCAAATCTTGATCATTCTTACCTGTTTAATCTTGAGTTAATTTTGCAAATCACTGGAAAGTGACAGGAGTGGTGCTTAAAATCAAGACTGATGAAATAAAATTGTCTAAGTTAATTTAACTTAACATATGATGCACTAACAACAATAAATATCTCCAACAATATTATCCTCTTTTGGCATTTTTTTTGGCAAAAATAAAATCAAGAACATATGGTGGAACAGTGATGGACCACTGTCAGAGTTGTTGAAGTCATCAGTCATTGTAGTCTCCTCCTGAACATCCTAAATATCACCAAAGTAATTTTCTGGAATTTTTTCTTTTATACTACAGTCAATTTGATCATTGTTGGCCCTTAGCCTGTATCAATCTCTCGTTGATCATCTTCCTTTTGAGCAACCATCACCGGCTTCTAGAAAAACGAGATAAAAAGCACCCACGGGATCTCACTTAGTAACTTAAGAGTGACCCGAAGCTCGATACCAATTGAAGAAGAAATAAAAAGCTATTTTTTTGTTAGAAATAAAAACGAGATTACTCTTAAACATTATGCAAGCTACAGAGATTGATCACACGATTTGGTCAAGCTATCCATAGGCGAGGAGTTTAGATACAAGGATTCCACTAGATCTGTCCAGTTAAGGCATTTGATTAACACTCATGAGACAAGACTCCCCTTTCTCCAATGCCTTATTTCACCTAATTCTCTCATAGTGAAACATAGAATGAGATCTCCTCATTCCCCCAACAACATCTAGATTCCCACAAGCCCAAAAACATCATTCAACAAGATGGATAAAACCTCTCCAACATTGAGAGAGTCGATCAATGTCTGCAATAGGTATTTAGCACCTAAGAACACCTTCTTGTTCTTCAACATCTTTCTTGTGGTGCATTTTCTTCAAAACTGTGCCCCCTATATAATTTCCTTCAAGGGATCCTTAGTCAATATTCCATATCTTCATGTTTCCTATTCTATCTCAACATGCCGGGTTGTATGAATTTGGCCCCACTCATTGTAAATAGAAATATCTTCTTCTCTATAAATCTCTTAAATATGATCCAATATTTCACTATTTAGATCATATATCACCTTCTGGTCTTCCTTAACCGTCTAAAAAATATCAACTTGAAATTTGTGTTGATTAATATAATGCACAAACATGATGTGTGATTGTTGTTGATGATGCGTTGTTGACCATTGATGTGCGTATCATGTGGCATAAAGATTTCCTGATGAAAAACATGCCATTTATTTTTACCTAAGGTTATGACAAAATATCTCAATGATCTTCGGGTGTTTATGAGTTTTATCTTATTGGCATGGCTCTACGTTGAGTGTAGACATATTTAGATGGAAGGGTGCACAAGTTGGGGAAATTTAAGGGTGTTCCCATTTACGGATTACGACTTGGAATATTAAATTAGACTTGCTTGTGCACTTATTCCTATTGGTGGAATTCGCTTAAGCTTGCAATGAAGGAAGAAACTATCAAGGAATACTCAAAATTTTGAGAATCTTTAAAAATAAATTGCTTAAACTAGAAGACTAATAAACAATTTAAGTAATACTCTCCCTGCTCGGTAACTAGACGGTGCATATAAAGAATGGGCTTTTTAGGTTGAAGTTTTTATTACGGCATGGCAGGAGTGTTCCTTTTTCTCTGTGTGAACGTTAAAGCAGCTGCAATTTAAGATGCGTAAATTTCTCTCCTTTTACTTGGTGTTCTCATCGGACAAACATGGCTTTTTGGTATAGGAAGTCAAGTAGAGATTCGAGGTGGGTTTTCAAAAATTTTTGGTAGCCCGGTTCAAATCCTTCCCGCAGTTTAGGCCCCAAGTATGAGAAATTTTATTATATAATATGGAGACAAGGTTGGTGTTGGTTTATGCTCAACAATCTAGACCATTGATCAGAGCTTAATTAATAATGGGCCATAGGATCCCCAAGCTAGCTCATTAGATGACAGAGCCCATTTAACTGATTATTAAGATACAAGAAGGAGCCCATTTATTGGGCTCAAGGTGTTATAAAACCCTAGGAGGGTTAAGTTGTAGTCTATAAATACCGCGCACTAGCCTCCGAGGGTTTTTAAGTTTTGTGCTTAGAGATTGAGAGTCTCGATAGAACACCTTGAGGAGAAGCAGCGTAGGTTTAGAGTGTTTTCGAGATTAACCTTCTAATTTCTTTTTGTGATCCAGGAAGGTGCGCGCCCATCATGAATGCACTCCACGTAGGAGGTAACTTCCAGGTCACAGTAGTTCTAGAAGAGATTTTTGCGTACTACAGGGTTAGTAATGGGTGCTAAATATATCCCATCATCGTTAATATGTTTAGCGTGCGATTCGACTTCCGGCCATGATTCACACGAGGTGGTATCCGAGCCTGGTTGAATCGATTATTGTGTGATCAGAATTAGATCATAATTTTATGTCTCATGTATATGTGATGTATATTAGATATATATGGCACCTGGGATTCTGTGTTATGTTGTTATAATTTTTGTATTATGAATGAATGATTTGGTTTTGGCCTTTAATCCATAGTAGTTTTTGCTTGTATATTTTTTTTTTTGGGGATGTAACAAGAGCGTATAAGATTAGGTTTCCTCCTTGATTTATTTATTTATTTATTTTTCACGCAATTTTATTTGAATTTTTTATATGTAAATTTGGTTATTAAAAAAATTGGCAAAGGAACTACGCGTTGTCGAGAATGGGCTGATTTTTATAGGGTGGTTCACACTCAGGCCGTGCTTTCCCCTCCACGCCTGTAGATTACTGTGACAATCTGAGTTTTGTGTGGCGGTCGTGACTTAGTTTTGGTGCTCCGAGGTTCAAATAGGGACATGTTAGAGTTTTGTGTTTTTAAGGCCAAAAACCCTAAAAGCAATTCTAACTTGGCCCACCCTTGGACTTACAAGACACGAAGAAAGAAAGAAATCACGGGTCAGATATCAAGGTGAGCTTCTTGACTGTGGGCTTGTATTTTCTTTTCTAGGAAATATGGATTAGGGCCTAATGGTATTCTATATTTGCATAATTGTTTGAATTATATGGATATAACATGTGATGTGCTAACATGCCATTTAGAATCGAATTGGTGCCATATACTCATTGCATCATTTGATACTATACATGTTGCATAATAATATTTGTTTTATCAGAATAAGCTGTTGTCTACATTATGGAAAATACTAAATTAATTGATAATAAAAAAATATTGAATGGGTGAAGGGTCAAATTAATTTAATTAATTGAAACACAGGGCTCCCATTAAGGGTCCAACAATAAAATGGTTTATGTGATACCCCAACCGGATAAGCATGGCCGGGATTTTTATTGCATGGGATCCTAAAATAATTTTTAAATTTTAATAAGGTTATGCAGGCCCAGCGTCGACAATGCTTAATTATTAAAGATAATTTTGAAATTAAATTAATGGTTATTACATTCAATTTTAATAATATTAATAACCCTCTATGAGAACTCTACAATAATGTTATTAAAGGCCCCGAAGAATATTGAAACGATAATATTTGATTTTTTTAAATCAATTTTGAATGGTGTGGTAGTGTTATCACAGGAAGGGCTGCGTCAGGAGGCGGGTTTTTAAGGAATTCGAGACCCACCTCACCTTCTGCTTGAAGCTAACTTAGTAGGGACACTAAATACCATGTTTCAGGGATTTGGTTCTTATTACAAATATTGCCCAACGTAAGTATTTTGTAATGGAAACTAAGTGTGTTGCAATAAACTTATTAATAATAAGTAGTTTAAGGGATCTACATATTGTATGTTTGTTGTGTGGATTACGTGTTAATATATGTGCTTTTTAAATTTCGAAAATGCAATCTTCATCCTCTAGCACAATTTTGAGGTCAAAGCCATTGAATGGAAATAACTATGACCTATGGAAAACCAATCTTCATTGTCCTTGATTTTGAGAGAATAAAATTCATTACAACAGCTCGAAACCCCCGAGCCCCACTGCTAATGTGGAGAGCAAAAGCAATTCTTGAGATTAACTAACGAACAACTCTAACAGACTATTTGTTATATTCATACCGACATGCACGAACATCTGTAGAAAACAAATTAATGATCTAGTATTAGAAATAGTCGGACTCTCTAAATGGGATGTTTGCTAAAAATACTTGCCCTAGACAAGCAGCCATAGGGGCACTAATGAGCACTCGTAATGTGGAAATGTCTTGGGGACCCATTGTCTAAAAATGATGGGGCACATCGATGCTGGCAATGGTGATGGGGAAATTTAGCTGGATCAGAAGATGAAGGAATTGACATGATCCTAGAATCTCTACTTGATAACTTTTGGTCGGAGTTCAAAATGAATTATAATATGAACAAGCGAAAGCACCCACTCTGTTGAACTTATGCCTGACTTGAGAGTGTTGAGAAAGATCTCTCTCTGATGAAGTAGAAATGCTTATCATGCTGAAAGTTCTTCCAAAAACCTAAAGAAATTTGGGGCGGAAGAAGAACAAGCGAGAAGGAAGCTGGGGTCCATCATTAAACGTTGCAATATGACCAAGGCAAGTGCTGAAGTGCGGGACAGAAGGTCTTTGGAAGAAGGTTGCCCCAAACCCATTATGGAGCCCGTATAAATGTTGTTGAGAGCTTGTTTGGTGAGAAGAGAATTACAATGATAAATGGATTGATGATTTAGACTACTAACCATGTTTGTTACTCTTTGCAGTGGTTCAAATAAAGCAGCTCACTCAGTAAATGACAAAGAAGCTTAAAGTTGGGAAAGCGCGGAATATATGTCGAAAGTGACTTGGTGTTGGACTGGAAGTGGGTTACGTTTTAATAAAAGCAAGACTTTATGTTTATCGGAAGCATTTTATTTCGTTTTGGATTTTAGAAGGGTGGTTTTACGTTAGTTGTTTTCAGTTGAACATGGTTTAACGATTGTGAGTTTAATTCCTCGATTTTGAAATAAAAGGATAATATAAGCTTTTATTTGTTCGGGATTATTGATAAATGGTATATATTTTTTAACTCCTATGTCTTTATAGTATTAATATATTGAAAATATGCGATGATGTGACAATTTCCTTTATCTACAAGAAAGGAAGGTTTCAAATGAAACCTATATGTGTAGCTTCACGATTGGTCGTATTAATTCTAGTACAGAATTCATGGTTTGGTTAAAGTGGAATTTTAAATTCATGGTTAAAAGTGAATTTAAATTCCTTGATCTTCAACCTATACCAAGATGTGAACTGCGTTTGTAAGGTAACACAAAGAGGCCTTTCATACAAAGGAAATCGTACACTATATTACTGAATTGGTACACACTCAATGTACGCGGACCAATGAGCGCTCGCCCAGGCGTGGGTATGAGTATTTATCACATTTACCTGATGACTACTCAAGATATGGCTATGTTTACCTAATGCGCCATAAGTCCGCTTTTGATAAATTTTTATATATATCGAAAAGGCAGCAATCGTGTCCATATCAAGCAGCCTTGGCCCGACCGAGGCTGAATACTTGTCCGAGAGTTCAAGTCTTACTTGCTCAAGAGGATAATATCTCAATTATCATCTCCTCGGAACGCCTCAAAGAAATGGAGTCTCCGAAAGGAGAAATATAAATTTTTAGATAATGCGAGGTCGATGCTCATTTATCCATCATTACCGACCGTTTCATGGATATGCCTTAAAACAAATACGACATATTAAATTTAGTTCTCGTTTAAATCTGCTTCAAAGACACCCACGGAATTATGGAAAGGGCGCAAGCCCGCTGAACCATATTAAGATTGGGGTGCTCCAAAGACACGCTGCGCGCTTAAACAACAAAAGTCGAATCAACGTAAATGTGTATGTTTATCGTCATCTTATGAATCAGGTGTGGAATATTCTATAATCCAAAGGAAAAGAAGGTGATAGTGAGTACTCATGCCACTTTCTTAGAAGAGGATTATATGAACAATTTTAAACCTATATAAAGTGGTTCTTGAAGAGCTTGACTCCGCCTGAGATCCACCACAAACTCCTATTTTTTCCACCCCCTGCTTCCTATCGATGTTCAAAGAGGGGAAATAATAAAATGTAAATTCAAGGTGACAAAGACAGAAACAAATTCAGACCAAATTCAAGAAACTCAAGAACAAGAACATAATGAAGAGATTGGTAATCCACCGAATCGCAAAACTTGGATCCTTTTTTGTACATACAACAACCAATGCAAGAACTCGTAGAAGTGGGAGACTGAGCACGTAAACTCGCAAGGTATGCCTTGTTAAGAGAGACTTATCAAGTCGTTTTGGATAATCCTGATGACGACCCTACCACATTCGAAGAGGCATTGGAGGATGTTGATGTGCAAGAGTGGAAAAAGGAAATGGACCGTGAGATGGAATCTATGGGTTCTAAACTCGCCTAGTCTCTCAGAGAAGCACCCAAAGCGGGTAAAACCAATTCGGGGGTAAGTGGATCTACAAGAGAAAGAGAAGACTGTGATGAAGGTTGAAACCTTCAAAGCTAGATTGAGGCAAAAGGTTACACCCAAAAAGAGGGCATAGATTAGATGAAACTTTTCGCCAAGAGCTATGCTTAAATCTATCCCATTCTCTGTTTAGCAAAGAGCTCTTGATTACGAGATTTGGAAAATGGATGTCAAAACAGCTTTTCTAAATGGAGAGCTAGAAGAGGATATCTATATGAAGCAACCGAAAGGGTTCATAGCCTTAGGTCAAGAACACATGGTTCGTAAGTCAGGATACAGGTTCATTTATGGGCTTAAGCAAGATCTAGGTCATGGAACATCAGTTTGGATCAAGTTATCAAATTATATGGATTTGAGAAAAGTCCTCATATGAAACCATGTGTGTATAAGAAAATTCAAGGAATAGTGGTGGTAGTCTTTTCGGGTACTTACGAGATGATATTCCCTCGTTAATTGGAAACAATGTGAAAGTGTTATCAGACGTAAAGGGTTACCCGAAAGCAGCTTGATATGAAGGACTGGGTGAAGCTAACTATATTCCCAGAATCAAACTTTTACGAGACCGGAAGAATAAGGTGTTAGCTATCCCCAAGCCTCCTTACATTGATAAAATAGTGATTTTGTGTTTGGTATGGAAAATTCCAAAAGGGGACTTAAACATGGAATTCATATCTTTCTAAGGAGCAATCACCAAAACTCTAAGAGAAAGAACTCATGAGTAAGAAAC
Organism: Tetrastigma voinierianum; assembly: GCA_016808115.1. Taxonomy (NCBI): domain Eukaryota; kingdom Viridiplantae; phylum Streptophyta; class Magnoliopsida; order Vitales; family Vitaceae; genus Tetrastigma; species Tetrastigma voinierianum. The sequence continues at coordinate 61,562 of JAEQBH010007035.1, forward strand.
CTTTATGCTTCTACCGTTGGTAGTCTCATGTATGCTATACATGTACTAGGCCAAATATTTGCTATAAAGGAAGTAGTAAGCCTGCACTAATCATCCCAGAGTATAACAACGACTCGATGAAGAATGAAAACATATACTCAAGTATTTAAAGAGAACCAGGATTATATGTTGGTGTATTCCATGGGATTCTTAAAACACTTAAGTTATACTAAAGCATCAGATTTTCAAGGATATTGACTGAGTAAACCAACATCGTGGATATGTGTTTACCCTAAACGGGGGAGCCATTTGTCGGAGTGAGTGTTAAATGTGACTTCGTTGGGCCGACTCCACGACTGGGGTTTCAATATGTGATCGCAGATTCGGTCGCAAAGGAAGTCGATGGCTTAAGAAATTTTTCTTGATCTTCATGTGATACCGCGCGTGATCGCCCATTACCCTTTACTGTGATAACAGTGGGGCCATAGCACAATCCAAAGAACCAAGGTCTCACAAAAAATAGAAACACATATTAAGAAAGTACCACTTGATCCGTGATTTCATTGATAGAGGAGATACAGTGGTTACTAAAATAGCATATGAGGAGAACCTAGCGCACTTCTTTACTAAGTTCTTCCGAACATGTGTTTGAGAAACATGTAAATTGTATGGGTCTTAAGAGGGTCCCGTGCTTACTTAGAGTGAGTGGGAGTTGGTTACATTTGTGCTCTAGAGCAAGACAAGTTGTAATTCCATTTTTCGGTATAATATGAAGTTTTTTTTGCATATTATATTTACGCATAAGGTCTAGATTAATTATGTAGTATATGATCATATGGATACGTCAATAGAAGACATGATCACAGGTTCTCATAATTAATGAATTGTTCACAGCTTGCAGCAACAAAGTCAAGCACTTTATTTGCATCGCAATATTTTATGAAATGACGCCTTGGTTATTATAAAATATTGGAATGAATTTATGGAGCACTTTCGAGAGTGATCGAAAGAGATTTAATCAAAGATAAATTTCATGGAAAGGAACTAAATTCGTGCGATATTAGATATGTTATTTTTCTTAATCCTGAGTATATTATAAATAGATAATTAAGTTATTATGGTTCTTTGAGTTATCAATAAGTGAGGCCTATTTTAAACGACCAATATCTTGGTAATTTGGGGATTATGGTATTTTGATTATCAAGTATTTATGAAATATACAAAATGGAATTTGTATGAAATATCCTTGACATGTTTCGCATCGGATATTGAAAGTCACCGCCGCTGCATTGATTCATAGAGAAACTGATAAGTCAAGAATAAATAATCAAATGATTTACGTAAAAATTATCAATTAATTATTGATATTTTACAAAGAGGAAAATACATTTGATATAAAACATTATTTATGTTGGAATTCACATATGGGCTTTTAGTGGAGTAGACCCGGATAAGAATACGATCCCAGACTTGCTTCTAAGCAAGTGGGAGATTGTTGGATTTATGCTCCAGAAGCAATCTAGACTGTTGATCAAGAGCCTTAATTAATAATGGGGCATAGGATCCCCAAGCTAGCTCATTAGATGACGTGTTCATTTAACCCGATTATTAAGATACAAGAAGGAGCCCATTTACTGGGCCTGAAGGTGTTATAAAACCTCGAGATTTAGGTTACAGCCTATAAATACACCGCTACTAAATTTTCAGTATTTTAAGTTTTTACGTATATTATTTTAGAGATTGAGACCTCAATAGAAAAACACTTTGAGAGAGAAACAGAATCAGAAGGCTGGGAGTTGCTGGGATTAACCTTCAGCTTTTTTGCATCGTGCGCCTACACGTATCTCGTCACGCACAAACATGTCCCCGTATGATTCTGTAAGAGATTTTTCGCACTACTACAGGTTAGTAATGGGTGATGAAAATATATCTATCATACATTGTATTTAACTGTGCGATTCCTGGCTTCCGCTGTATGATTCCTGCAGTTGGAACAAGAACGACCCATCCCAAATCGACATTGTTGCCATACTTGATCATGACTAGTTTCTTTAAATATTTAAGTTATTAGAAAATGGACCATCAAGCAGGCCGCCAAGGAGACACTTCATTGCCCCGTGCCTCTATCCTCTGCAAACTCCGTTGCTCACAATCAGAAATAGAAGACGCTACCTCGTCAAGGTGCAATACTAATTTTCTAATAAAATAATTTGGATTCTGATTATGAGGGTTGTTTAATTCCTGTTTTTGAAAATTGTTCTTAAGAACACAAAAAACCAGAAATCTATTACTGTTATCTGAATTTAATGTTTTATGTGTTTTTAATGTTTTTCAAAACAAAAAAAAAGAACCAAACATGTTCTTGGTATTTTTCTTGTTCTTTTTATTTTTCAAAATTAAAAGATAGTTTTCAAAAATTGTAACCAAAACCTCTAAACATCTTTATCTTGCTGACTTGTGATCCCAGAAAGTTCTTTAATTACGTTTGGCATTTTATGTTTTATTTTATTTTAATTTTTTTGAAAAAGAGAAAAAAGTACATGGAGAATGAGCTAGAAACCTCGAGGATGTCTCCAACAAAAATAACCATTCCTTTTAAGAAAGTGTAAATACATGAATATAGGACATTTTAGTCCAAAACAAGTTTTTATAAAAAAAAAAAGAACAAAATAAGTTATTTAGAAAAAAAGAACATGAGATTTGAGCTTTATTTTTTTGGGGCTTAAACATTTGGGGCTATAATATATTAAATTATCTCAATTAAGTCTCGAAACCAAATTCTTTTCTCCGCTATAATCTTTTTAAATTATTGAACATTTTACTAAGAGTCAAAAGTGATGGACAACACAATATTTGTTAAATTCATAAATTTAAAAATAATTAATGTATTTTAATCAAATATTTTTAATTTAATTCCAGTGAATCTCGACTTAACGAATTACGATTATTAAAAAAAAAAAGTAAAAATGCATGCATCAAACAGCAAGTGGTAGCTGGGGGCATTGGAAAAAGGGGCGCAATAAATTACAAAAAGGGATAGCGGGAATGGCGTGATCGATGTTCCAACAAAAAATGAAGAAGAGACTTTGGGGGAGAATAGAGGCAATTTTCACAGGGAAGGTGGGACGACAGCGACAGGTTCCGGCTAGAATCATTCCCTCTTTCTTTAATTTTCCTTTCTCTCAATTTCCTGTCACCGTCAGGGTCATAAAAGAAGCTTCTTATGCTGACTATTTCAAAGGTCGACAATTATTCAGAGGCCATTGGTTCATAAAGACATAAGTTAAATGTTTTAAAAATCCAACCCGACCTTTTGGGTCCTTTTCCAATTCGATTTGATTCCGTTCTAAACATTGATCATAAAGCTGATAATTTGAATCCAATCTTTTGAACTAGTTCGAGTAATCTAGAATTATGATTGAATTGGACTAGTAAAATAGCATTTCGATATAAATTAGGCTCGGCATGGCTGAGTTTTGCCCTTGACTTGGTAGGGCCATTTATGCTTATAGTTGATAATTTGAGACTGATCCATTGAGCAATTTGACATGGAAGTTCGATGTGGGCTAGATCAGACTGTTTGGATTGACAGCTCTAATTAATTCAACCCAACCCTGAGACATGAATAAATAGTTTTTATTGTTCAATAATTGATTTGATTTTTAAAACGTTCCAATACAATCAAGAAATATTTGGTTAAAAAACATTAAATAATCATAAATCTATGACTTTAATCTTTCCCGTGTTTTTTTTTTTTTTAAAAATAATTTATTTAATGTATTTACATTATCTCTTAAAATAAATAAATAATTTCTTAAGAAAATAAGGAATATATTTTGTTCTCTTTTTTAATTTAGAGACCATCCACTCAATTCACTTGCAGAAGGATGGTGATTCTGGAGGCATCCGAACCCGCTCTGGTTGTGGGCATGGAGGATAGTAAGTCATTCTCACTGATTGCATCCCATCATCAAACAACTCTTCCATCTCTCCTTTCTCCAATTTTAGAGCTCTAGCCATAAACCCTAGAAGCATCATCGCTAGTTATTGCAACTCCTCAAACTAACATTCCAAGCTATCCCTGCAATAAAATTAAAGAACAAAAAGTGTGTGTATATATAGCTGAAAGAAGAAGACTATAATATTCATAAAAAAAAAAAGGAAATAAGAGGGATTGTTTTGCAATTTCTCAAAGTTGAAACGGGCTCTTAACTAATATAAGAATGTTTTGCTAAAAGGAGATTTTCCTATGCAATCCTAACCTTCTTCTTCTTTTTTTCCCTCAACGAGATGAGAGATGATCTAGGGTTAAGCTTTAAGAAACATCAACTCCAAGTAAGTATTATTTTCCCCTTTTGATTCTTAGTAGTTAAGAGTTTTCAAATGTTTAGATTTACAAGCCTAGGACTTTCTAAATTTTGAAAATATGAAACCCTAGAAATGATTAGAATGCATATAGTAAAAAAAATTGATTAGGTTTTGATGTTTGATGTATTTGGGCATATTCTCACTCTTGGAAACTTATATTTGAACATTTAAGATTACCTAAACTTTCAAGTATGAAACCCTAGGAATGTAGGAAATACATAATATCACTACAACAAAAATGGTTTTATTGAACATTTGACTTATGTCATAATAGGAAAAAAAAATATCACTTTAACTTTATACCAACATTTTTACTAAACGTCGCTTATATGTTGCCTAGGCCAATGTCACTATGGTTTATAACATCAAAAGAAGCAAATGTCGGTAGATGTACTTTGTGACGTATAGTACTACATTTTGACGTGTTGTTAAATCCTTTCAATTATGTGTTGTAATACATCGCTGTTAAGACATGTTATTATGTCACTTAAATATACTATTTCGATACTTCCAAGTGTCACCATATAAGTTTATTATGATAGACCTTGTGACATTTTTAAGTGTTGTTAAATCCAAGTCATTACGAAATTAATATGTGTCATAATACATCCCTATAATGACATTTTGTTGTGTCGCTTACATCCATTCAGTTATAACATTATTATGTGTCTTGTATACTATGATGGCGACATTTGGTAGTGTTGCTTGAATATAATGTTTCGATATTTTTATTTGTCACATATCGTAATTTTTCCGATGCTATTTACTAACATTTGTGTTGTTTCTAAACAACTCAATTACGCATTATTACGTGTCATAATATATAATCACATCATGATATGGTCGCATTGCTCAAGTATAATGTTTTAATACTTCCAAATGTTGCCATATATGTTTATTACGATAGTACTACTTAAGTTTTTATGTGTTGATAAAACAACTCAATTACAACGTTAATATACTGGGAAGTGCACTTAAATTTCTATCTGTCCTTGAATTCTCAGGATCATAGTCAGTACAGTTTGTGAAGTTCACCCTATTATATATCTTAACGTAAAATCTTATGAAAAATTACAACCTTAAATAAACAAATATTTTGATATTTTGAATCGAATTTTTGTCGATGTAAACAATATGGAAAACCATCTCTACTTGATCTTCCTGTCAGGACACAAAGAACCGACCTTCCAAGAGTCGTGGGAATGGGAAGCGACTGAAAATATAAAGGCTACTTCTGGTCCATCTTTGCCTTTATCCCTATGCAAGGATTAAACGCATATTCGAATCCCATTGTTAGTATGGTTTCTTTTGTGGCCATATTTCTGGTTACTCGCCATCAAGCCCTTCGACTTCTTCGCCCTATCTGGATACAATAATACCCCATAACATCTCCTTTTTCCTCCCTACAAAAATACATGTTATGTTTTTTCAGGGACTGGACTAATCATGGTCAATAAAAATTATCCCTACATGTGGAGATGGAGATAGATGACTTACAAAGTAAGGGAAGTAATGAACGATCCCATCTTCTTGCTTAAACCAAGATTGCAATAGTCCCATTGCTTGTTTCTCACGTATCAATCCTTGCTTCACCACCATGTAACAACTCAGCGCACTAAAGGTTACAAGGCTGAAACGTGTAAGGGGTTAATTGCTTGAAGGTTCCTAGAAACGTTCGCAAGAAAAGCTAATACATCAAATTTTCTCGTAGTTGTATTTCCACTAGCATGTGAACCCTCGTAAGGGGGAAAGACCGGAAACATCGGAAAGGTTACTGTTGATATTGAAGTTGTATTCTTATGGAAGTATTGAAACCCTCGCTGCCAACCATAGAAGAGACATAGAAAATTCCAATTTGATGATAGTAGACAATGAAAATGACAATAGTAGTACCATTTTTTCGTTTTTTATTATGTCCACTGAAGAAAAGGGCCCGTCCGAGATATCATTATTGGTGCTCCTGGTTGGTATAACCTGATAACCGTAATGTTAGTTAGCAAGATTCATAATTGAGATCTAACGCTCGCCATTCATACCTTTCTCCATGCGTCCTTTAGTGTGGGACCACGCGGGAATTCAAATCGATCAATGAAATAGCTATGGGTACTCTCGCCTTTGATTCGAAATTGTGCATCTCTCGAGGCAAAGAATGATATTGATCATGGTTATATATATATATATATATATATATATATATATATATATATATAATCTAAATAAATATTTTTAAAAAATTCTTTTATAACCAAGTGTTTCATAATATTTGATGAACTCTTTCATTAATTTATTGAATATTATGATATAAATTTTTTTTCTTTTTTCTTTTCTCAACAGAACTATACATCTATTATTTCCTTTAAAACCAACCAATTGAGAGAGTCTACCTAATCCGACAAACATATTCAATCAAAGAAATCATCAATCTAGCAACCAGAGAATCGGATAAGTCTCTTGCAACAGCAAAGAAGATACATTATTCACATTCAAGAGAATGCAAAGAAACAAAAGCAGATTAAGTTCATACCTCACGCCAATTAATGTGGTCGAATTCATCAGTGTCAAGGTAGTCCCTCTTGAGAATACCTGAAAATACAATCAATCAACAGTTGTAATGCCAAAAGCATGATGTTAAATTTAAGGAATACAATGAAAATTGTATCATCGTCGGCCTTTTTGAGTCGATATCACAAGAGGGACCTGTGCACATTCTCCATATTTACGTAAAACGATTTTGACTTTTCAACAAAATAAAATCTTGTCTTCAAGAAACCAACCCAAAACTAAGGGACAATTGTTCATTCAAAACACTATTTATAAGCCTCATAAAGTTTCCAAGTCTCGTAGAGTTTTCTTCTTTTTCCGTAAAATTCTCTTCCCTAAAAACGATTTTGATCCTTTCAAATAAATAAATAAATAAAATGCTTTATCCTTTTTATTATTTTCTTTTCCTTTTTAATTTCGTCTTACCCAAAAATCTTCTTTCGCAATGAAGATTTTCTTTTTTCTTTTTTCTTTTTCCTTAAAATTCTCTTCCTAAAAACGACTTGATCCTTTCAAAATAAAATAAATAAATAAAATGCTTTATCCTTTTATTATTTTATTTTCCTTTTAATTTTGTTTTACCCAAAAATCTTCTTTTGCAATGAAGATTTCTTTTCTTTTTTTTTTAACTTCACGATCTTACTTTTTTTATTTTTTTTTATAAAAAGTGGATTTTGGTGGTTTTTTTTAAAAGTGTTATGTAAAAACTGTAAATCTTGATAATAAAATTATTATATTATAATTTGAGAATGCAGACCTTATATTATAATGCCATTTTGATCCAATAAAATAAAAGGCGGTTCCTTTTTTCAAAAAAATGATTTCATTCACCCATGTATTGATATATGAAGTAGTTATTAATTAAGACATTTTTATTCATTTATAAATGAGTGTTTTCAGATCACATATTATTGCTCTACCCATACACATCGTACAAACTAAGACAAAACAAACATATATTGGTTTACTGATTTTCTCATTAGGAGTCTAAATGATTATTGTTGTATCTTAAACTACATAACGATGAAAAATCAATTTTTTTCTAAATTCGTTTGATCCCTTTTATAAGTACAAAATTTAATCATATAGATTATTTGACAATATAATACAAGAACAATAGGTATTTAAATTAATCGGATATTTTTTTTTTTAAAATTAACATAAAGTTAACTTAATATTACTTTTTTTTTTCATTAAGACCATTCTTTTTTAGTAAAATAAATAATTCACATTTGAACTAATACATTTATGATATATTTTTGGCAATGTTTGTTAAATTGCCACAAGTAATGTCACTATCATTGTCTTTGTTGCACCTTGTCGAAAAGTCACCATATGCGCAGCTTAGGTCTATAGCTACGATTTATAATGACATTTAAATGTCGTAATGGATTATCGACATAAATACAAGTATTGCTAAAAATGTTGGCACAAATATATTTGTAGTTACATTTTGTTTAATTGTGGGTTATATGTCACAAAACATAGCAATGTTTGTTAAATTGTCGCAAACAATGTCACTTAATATTTCTTTTCTATTGCAACATTTTGACAAAAAGTCACTATACATATCGCAAAATATAAATTTAGAGCAACGCTTTATAAAACATCATTGAAATGTCATAACAAATTATTGACATATATGTATGTATTGCTAAAAACGTTGGTACAAATAAATTTGTAGCTACAATTGATTTAATTGTTGGTTATATGTCACAAACATAACAATGTTTGTTAAAATATCAAAAAGATGTCACTTCAATATTTTGCTCTGTATTGCAACATTTGTTAAATATCAAAATTTATCACTAAAAGTTTCTGTATTGCAACATTTTATGGAATTGTTGCTAAAGTGTTGGTTTATATCGTTTAAGTGATGTTTACAAAAAACGTTGTCTTAGTAATGTGGTTATTGACCAAATTTGTTGTAGTGTATTGAGAAATTTGTTTGAGAATTGGTATTTGATGTATTTTGGTAGTTCTTGGACCATCAAATTTTGGATTTGAAATCCTAGAGGATTCCTTACAAGTTACAAAGAACCACTCGTTCATAAAAGATTTGAGAATTTCAACCAAAAATCATGTTTTATGGAAAAATCACTAATTTTGGGGATTTAAGGAATTGATAGAGTTGGAAAATAGGTGATGTAGAGGCTCTTGTGGAAAAGGGCCTAATTTATTCAAAATTCTCAATCTAAAGAGCCTTTGAGATTTTAGGTTTAAATATTTTGGTTCATAGAAAATAAAAATAGGAGATTATTATTATTATTATTATTATTGTCTAATAGGATGTTATTCATATTATTAAGGTGATTTATGACCTTGATAAGCTTGGTTTTTGCAAGTGTTTGAATAATTGTGTAACTTAAGATCACGCGACTTTTCCTATAAATCAAAAAATAGCTTCATAGTATATGTGAATATGAGTTTTGGAGTTTTCTAGTTATTTAAATCACATGCATGGATCAAATATGTGTTTTGTATGAAAAATGGATTTGAGAATGTTTACGATAAAGATTGAAAGTTATGAAGATATACTTTTGTATTTTTGTGAAATTGGAAACATGAATAAATATTTGACTTTTGTTTATTTGGCCCTTGTCAATGAGTGTAAACTTTACAAATATGACCCTTGTCAATGGGTATAAACTTGACAAATATAGCCCCTGCCAATGAGTATAAACTTGATAACATGACCGCGTCAATATATAAATCCTGACAAATATGACCCTTGTCATCGGGTATAAACTTGAAAATATGACTACCAATGGGTATAAACTTGACAAATATAATCCCGCTAATAGGTTATAGTAGTTGACAAATGACCTCAAAGGGTTAGAACAATACATTTTATTTAAATAAATACTTATGAGAACTGCGAGTTTATGTTTTTTGAAAATGAGTGGATTTCCACTATGATATGGAATTGTTTAAGAAATAGAAAATATGATGAACATTGGTTTAAAATACATTTATCTCTTATTTTCTTGTATTCAAGGATTTTATGGGATTTTTGAGGAAATGAAAAATATGTTATAACACTTGATGGGGTAGAGAACGACATATACATAGGCCCAGAGCGCAAACCTAGGGGCACAGGCCCAAACCTCCGCTTTAGAAAGGGAGTTGGGGGACCCCCCCAATAAAGAAGCTCGGCCCACAATGAGACCCTACCCATGCCACAATACTTGGGCAAGGCTTAGAATTGAAATCACCCTGCCGGGAAATCAAGTGATATAGGCGGCCTGAAAAACTCATATAAAAGGAAAAGTGCCCAATCTCCATGATTAGCATCCCATGGATTAGGAAAGAAAGATCGTGCGTGTTCACGACTCCTCCATTATCCCTTAAGAGTCAGTCCGTGATAAGGAAAAGGAAACTCCTCACCCAATGAGAAAGATACCGTATCACCATCCAACAAGGAAAGTAACCACTATTTCCCCCTTATAAATACTAACCCATTCCACCACAAAAAAGGTACGCAGTAAGAATACCATAACGAGTTGAATTCTTTCCTTCTGATAAGAAAGAAACCGATTTAGCCATCGGAGCGACGGCCGGCACACCCCCACCGGATCACCCCCTTTTTTTGTGCAGGTTGCAGGTTGTCCGATGATCCGACCCATCAAATTGGCCCAACGACTCCTGGAAGCTCCAACCCAGTATCGGTAGAAAAAGCACCATCAGTTTGGCCCTGTCTGTGGGAACGACAATTCCTTTACAAGTAAAACTGAATTCTCAGTGATTGATGGTATAGACCCGAAACATGAGCAAGAGTCACGCCAACCCCCCTAGGATGTAGGATTAGCAGGGTGACCTGGATAGCCGACCACCAAGAGACGTTCTTGAAACTCTGCAAGCCAATGCTGATGAAATGGAAACACTTTGTCTCACTAATCAACGCTTGCTGAGAGACTTGGAAGAACTCACCAGACAAATACAATGACTGCAGGAAGAACAACAACACCACGACGCTCCTCGAGACGTTAACGGGGAAGGAGAAACTAGCCGAGCCAAGGAACATGATCCTTATAAACCCCCCGGAGAGGAAAACAATGAGGGAGTACCCAGAGGGAACAATAGAGGTAATGGACCCATCCTTTATCAACAGGAGATAGGGGAACGATCATGGGAGTAGCGTTTCCATGACATCCAACAAGGGCTCAGCCACATGAAGGAAGCAGTGAAAGGACGAGCCCAGCCTATGGATGCGCTGGGTATAACAAACAGTCCTCGCTCACTGGCCTGGGTACTACGCCCTCTCCCAAATGGTTCAGAATGCCTCAAATCGAAACATCTGACCAACAAAAGATCCTGCATCACCTCAATACCTACAAGAATCAGATGGAGCTACATGGACACCAGGACCCCGTTAGATGCAGAGCCTTCGCCATCACACTAAAAGGTCCGACTTTAGCCTTTTTCAACAGGCTCCCTCCTTTGTCAATCTCAACCTTTAGAGAGCTATCCATCGAGTTCGTCTCCACTTCACCTGAGCACCCACATACAGCCTAGCTACCACTCGTTTAACATAAAGTAGCCCGCAGGAGAACCCGAGGGTCCCACATCCAGGTTTAACGCTGAGTCATTAGCTGTAGACATCCTGTATGAGAAGTTTGTCATCACCGCTTTCATCGTCGTGCTTGGCATGCAGTCAAAGACATGATATTTTCCATCTCAAAGAACCCTCAGGCAAGCATGGCCAAGGTGCTCGCTAAAGCAAAGAAGTACATCAACGGCGAGGAAGCCCTTCTATCTAAGCGGGAGAACTCTTCCACGCAAAAGGAGAAAAACAGGAGTGAGAAAAAGCGAGAGCGGAGCCTCAGAAGACAAGGAGACAGAGAGAGATCCCCACGAAGAGACAGAGAGAACAGAGAACGGTCTCCAAAGAGATGAGGCAACGTTAGGGACCGCTTAGGCCCACCCCAACCTGAGCTATAGAAGCGATATCCACCTCGGCAATTCACCCCCTTGACAGCCTCTTTGTCACAGGTCCTACATGAGACGTAACACGAAAAGTTTTTAAGGTGGTCATCTTAGATGAAGACAGACCCCGCGAAGAGAGACTTAACCAAGTATTGTGAATTCCATAGGGATCATGGACACCGAATGCAGGATCGTGATTCAATGAGAAGAACAACACCGGGACTGATGGACATCTTTGCCCTTCGTGGCCTCGTATGTCGGACTGCACGCCCATCACCCGTCGCCCAACACTAACTCAACACTAACAACCCCGGGAAATCCATGTGATCTCCTGGGGAGGAGAGTCCAAATTTCACTCTAAGGCTCATCCCGCATAGCATCGTATCAAAGGGGAGACGTTGGAAATGGTACAAGTAGTATCAAAAAATCCCCAGCCAGACACCACCATAACTTTCGACTCAACAAGGAAGGTCGCCAAGATCTTCATGACGATCCCCGTAATAAGGGTCGTCAGAGCTGCCAGTGGGCCAATACATAGAGTCCCGGTTGACAACCCGAAGCTCAACCGACACAGCCCTCGGCCGCCTCGACAAATGGGCATCGGGAGGGAGAAACTAGAACCGGTTAGAGCCCACCTGCGGGGGTTCTCCGAGGAAAGAGTGCTGCCCCTGGGGTCAAAACAACTAGTGCTCACTTTGGGAGATCCCCTGTTCCAGGCCACAATGACGGTGAGATTCCTCATAGTGGATGCTCCATCAGCTTATAACATACTATTGGGCAGACCTTCCCTCAACCCCATGAGAGCCATCCCTTCTACCTATCATAGTTATCGGGCCCCCAATGTGAATAGTAGGAATGATTCGAGAGATCAACGTACAGCCAGGAGTGCTACTCTTTTCAAGATCCATGAAACAAAAGCGTAGGAAGCATCTACACGACGAGCTCGACATGAGAGATGAGATAAGCACCCAACTCCACGCCCTCAAGAACCAGAACCGTAATCCAACCAGTAACCAAGACAACTTGATGAATAGCTGAAACATCTCGTCTACATCGGATCCAAATTAGCCAAAGCGCCATGACCCCCATCCACTTCAAAACAGAACATGGGCGACACGTGGTGCCAGGAGGATGGGGAATTTGACCTCGCAGCATCACACACAAAAAGCTAAACACGCCCTCCTTCAAACCCTCGTCGTCAAGCAAAAGAAGGAGATTCGCCCCAGAGAGGCAGAAGGCGATCGATGAAGAAGTTAACAAACTCCTACAAGCCAAAGCTATCCGAGAAGTGGAATACCCTGATTGGTTGGCTAACGTAGTCCTCGTCAAAAAGGCGAACGAAAAATGGCGACTCGTGACGACTTACCGATGTCGCACATAGCCTCGCCCAAAAGATAGCTTTCCTCTACCTCGATCGACCGATAGTGGATGCTACGCTAACACAGCTTATCACTTTATGACTTCGATACGACCAGATCGCATCGGACCCCAATGACTAAGAGAAGACCTCATTTGTAATCGCGTGATTTATCGCTACTGTGTGATGCCTTGGGTTGAAGAACGAGGGGACATATCAAGGCTAGTAAACCGACGTTTCGTATGCATTGGAACATCTATGGAGGTATATATGCATGACATGCCGGTAAAATCACTATTAAGGTCAAGTCTACATACCCACCTGGTCGAGCCGTTCCAAGTCCTCAAGAACTATAACATGAAGCAACTTTACCAAGTGCACCTTCGAGTCCTAAAATTCGTTTCAAGTGGTCAATAAATGAATAGAGGCAAACTGGGACAGATAAAAGTCGTTTCTAGACATACCCACCTTCAACACCAGTGATTCAACGCTTGACTGAGAATAGCCGCCGAGCCGCTTTGTATCCGTATCCAGCCGACAAGTGTCGACCATTCTTTCAGTTGAAAAGCGGCGCCCCCCTCCCATCAGACGCCCAATGCGAAGAGGTGTTCCCCTAACGCCTAAAACATACCCGAGCCTGGGTCCTAGTAAGTCCTGGGCGGAGAACTCCTACTTTATTTGGTCGTTTCAGGTTTCTCAACCAACGCCACCCTGGTCAGAGAGCGAGATGGAATACAGCAACTAATTTACTACTGCAGCCGAGCTTTGAGGGGAGCAGAGGAAAGGTATCCAAAGATGGAAAAGCTTGGATCCCAAGATTGCAACCACGCCAAGGTTTCGACTATACTTTCGCAAGCCACTCCATCAAGTCCCAATGCACCTACTGAGATACACCGCACGCTTCGCAGACCCTTGAAGACTGATAAAATGGGCCATAGAGCTTAGTGAGTTCGACATTAGATACAAGCCGAGGACGACGGTCAAAGGGCAGGTTTTGGAAGATTTCATCGTGGAATTCACCCCCTCAAATACCCCGGCATAGCCTACCGAAACTACTCAATTGGTGCTCGACCTACCCATTTGGAGGCTGTCTGTCGATCGGGTTGCCAATTCCTAAGGAAGCAAAGGGTCCTGATTAATTCTCCCTGACGGATCGACATGGAGTACGACTCGATTCGATTTCAAGCCCCAACAATGAGGTCGAAAGTACAAGTCAGCCATAGCCGGCTTAATCTTGCCCAATTTATGGAAGCCGATCAATTGGAGATATGCGTTGATTCTAATTGGTGGTAAAACAGATAGAGGACTCCTACTAAGCTAAGGATGAAAATTGATCCTTACCTCAAAAGGTGCGAGCCGCTTAAAAAGTTTACACTGGGTTTATGGGTCGCATGTCCCCAAGGGGCGTAGAACACGTTTAAAGGATGCCTTAGCAAAGCTATCGACAACACCACAGGAAGATCTAGACAGACTGATAATGGTCGAACACCTCCTAGAATCCTCAGTGAACATCGACGGTGAAGAAGTGTCCTCGGTAATGTCCGAGCCGAGCTGGATGGACCCCATCTAGGATTACTTGGTGGACGGAACCTTGCCAATCGATCCAAAGGAGGCCTCCAAGCTCAGGACGAGGTCGGCTAGATTCAACATTCATCAAGGAACCCTATATAAGCGAGGCTTTTCGATACCCATCCTTAAATGCGTGGGAAAGGAAGACGCCAATTACGTGTCGTGAGAGGTATGAAGGTATTTCAGGGTAAACTATGTCTTTGTTGCAGTCCTTGGCAGCAAAGACACTAAGACAGTGATATTATTGGCCTACAATACTCAAAGACGCCATGGAACTGGTAAAAAAATGCAAGATTTGTCAAGAGCATGCTCATATCTCTCACCCCTTCGGCAGTCACGACCAATCACGCCCTCGCCCTTCCACAGCGGGGCTAGACTTATCAGACTCCTACCCGCTAAAGGCACGCAAGTTCATGGTAGGAGTGATTATTTCACCAAGTGGGCCGAGGCCGAGCCGTTAGCAACAATCACCGAGCAAAGGTGCGCACCCTTGTGTGGCTAGCATAATATGCAAGTTCGTAATCCCCAGAGCTCCCGTATATGATAACGGGAAACAATTCACAACCAAGTTTAGGATTTCGCACCGGCTCGAATCAAGAATTACTACTCATCCCTGCCATCCACGCCCAATCCGAAGGTAAGTCACTATATGACTCAAGGCAGCGCTAAAGGCTAAACTGGAAAATCTAAAGGGAAAATGGGTAGAATACCTCCCGAGGTGTTATGGGCCTACAAAACTACGCGCAGATCAGCAACCCAAGAAACCCCATTTGCCTTGGCATTTGGCACGTGGGTTTTAGGCCCCCGCGAGGTTGGGCTAAAGTCACCAAGAGTTGAGTTTGCAAATACCGAGCATAACGAGGAAATTCTCTGCCTAAACCTTTACTTCATAGAAGAAAAGCGCAAGCAAGCCCTAAAGCGTGCCGAGGACTATCACAGGAAGACAGAAAAATATTACGACCGAAGGGTCAAGCCAAGGAGTTTTAAGCTTGACGACCTAGTTCTGTGCTAGAACTCCCGCCAAGAAGGAAAGACCCTACACACCTGAAGCTAGGACCTAACTGGGAAGGACCCTACATGGTATCACAATCCTAATACCCGCACCACGAACTTCAATGTAGAGGAAGGAAAAACCTTGCCACACTCTTGGAACGCTGAGCACCTCAGGCGTTTCTACCAATAGACCTCATATTGTAGCTTTTAATAAGAAGTTCACAGTTTTATTATAATAACAGTCTTTGTTCATTTTCGGTCTGATTAATATTCTCGCAGATCAATAAAAGAAAAAAGAAACAAACATTAGACAAGTACACACGTTTCCAAAAGATTGTACTTTTATTTCGCTTATCTTAAGATTATAATCAAAGAAAGCCGCTCTCCACATCTCAAGAAACTATCATCAGTAAGGTCGTTCTTCACATCGGCCAACACCTAGTAAAGGCAAAAACCACAAGAACGGGAAAGAGAAAGAGAAGGAGAAAGAGAAAAGGAAAAGGAAGGAGAAAGAGAAAAGGAAGAAGAAGGAGAAAGAGAAAAGGAAGGAGAAGGAGAAAGAGGGCAGGCGTAAGAAGAAAAGAAAAAGAGGATGTGCATAATGGAGGAAGCGAGACTTAAAATATCTCTCCGAGCATACCGCCCCCTCCGAATATGTTCCCCGGTCCAATTCCATTAATGGGCGGGACTAGGGAACAACACAACTCCCATAAGGGAGGAACTAGGAAAAAACACAACTCCTACAAAAGGTAGAGCATCGAAACCAAACGTCGACTTGGTAATCACCGCACAAACTCCTGCGGTAGTAACAATCAAACCAAGCTTCATCATACCTAACTCGGCAATCACGAAGAGATAAGAAGGTCGAGTGGAGTATGACACAGATCGTTAAAGAGAGGTAGCAATTTATAAAGAAACCTGGACTCCTGGAAAGCTACGCAGTCTATTTCGATTCTCTGTAAGATCTGTATTAAAACCGCGCGCGCCTTCCTTAGGAGAGGAAGACGAGGGAGCCTTGTAGCCTGGGCCAAGGAGCCATATAGCCTGAAGAGCTCAGAGAGCTCGCTCAAGGAGCCATGTAGCCTCAGGAGCCTCAGCTCGCTTAAGAGAGCCTTGCGCCTCCCATACCAGATTCAAAAGGGTCGCATACCTCGGTTCATAAAGAACCCGACAACCCGTAAGGTCAAGTAGCCAAGAAATTATGTAGCTTGTGGCTTCATGTAGCTCAGCTTAAAGGAGCCATGGGCTTAGGAGCCTCATTCATTTTCAAGGGAGACAGCAACTCGCCCCAAAAGAGCCTTGTCGTCTACGACAAGAGAACCTTGTAGCCTAGCTTAAGAGGCCGTATAGCTCGTAAGAACTCACCATTTAAGGACAAGATCAGAAAACCTTGCAACACGGGTAATAAAAGAAGACGGGAAAACCAAGGAAGAAGGATGAATATCCATAGAATGACAAAGCCGATGTTAGCATCACAAATGTCCAAAGCTTAGAGCTCAAAGCAAAGATTATACAAAGGGGCCTAAATGTTCGAAGGAGCTAATACGAAAGCAAATTTTTAGTAGTCTGGCCTCCGAGCCATGTGAGTCGAAGGCAGTCCCAATAGGCGAAAAGAACCCAGCCCCAGAGTCTCGCCACCTGTAAGGAACCGAGTCGAGTCGTGAGAACACCCGATCTCGCTCGCCCCGAAACGGATTCTTCCGCCCCTTCGCAGGAACTTAAAGATTGAAGTCCAAACCTGCAAAGCCTCACTATAAGGCCTAAAGCGAGCCATCCAGAGGCCCACAAGGTGTAGGCCTCGTCCCTTAGCTCCTCTATTACTCCATCCATTTGGCTGATCATAGCTTCCCGCCTTTGGAGGTCCCCGCGTAACGTGTTGCACTCCTCGGTCAAGCGCTCCACGGAGCTCTCAGCTTTAGAAGCCTCTAGGCGGGCCCGATCCAAACGCGCTGGCATAGTTCTCCTCGCAGCTGGAATTCTTCCTTAACCACCGCAACTCATCTCGAGAACCAGCGCTTATATGGCCTCTTTTTCCCCGGGTTTTCACTTCTGCCTTTGCACTGAGGTATGCTTTAGATCGGATTTATACCCCAAGACGCCATCAACAGCCAGATCCAGCCGTAGCCGGCCCTCTCGGTTAAGGATCGACTTCGCTTTGTATGCCCTCACCGCCTTAGCAAGGTTTCTACAACCGTCTCTCGCTAGGTCCCACGGCAGCCATTTGCCAAGGAACGAGAAGGAGTTAGCAAATAACATTAACACAACGACAAGGCAAGCAAAAGAAGGCGCGCGACATACAGAGACAATCCCCTGGAGGGACAAGGTCAGAGCCTCCTCAACGTGCAGGGCTTCTACTTTCCTGAGATCAGAGTCCCGAAGGATAGACGAAATAGCCCCGACAGTAAGCTCTGTGCTAGTGAGTAGCGAGTCCTCACCCCCCTCATCTCTAAAGCGATCATCTCCCACATCTCCTCGTGCCTGATGTGGAAGAGGCCATACCGGCGGCCCTAGACAAAGATAGAAGGACTTTCGCAGGAAGCCTCGCACCTTCCTCTAAGAACCCTTGGCTCCGCAATGAGGACAAAAGACGGCCTGACACCGCCACTCCGACACTCCGCCGAGGAGGACCACACGCTTCCTCACCGAACCTAAAGGCAGCCGAGATTAGATATCTCTGTGCCTTCAGATCTTTACCCCCCGAGCCAGGATCACCCTTAGAAGGATCCTGAGCCTTATGCTTTATGCTCCTCTTCTTCTTCGCCAACAACTCGACACGGGCCTGAAGTTCTCCCCGAGTTGGCTTCACAACTAGAGGCCCCCCAGGGGAAGTTTCCATAGCAAGGAGTGGAGGAGATCTCGAAGGAGGGGAATTAGAAGGGCTCACTCCTGAGGAGCTGAGAATGTCCGACCTGATTAGATCGGAATACGCCCGAGGGTGACACTTGCCCAGCCACCGCTTCACTTCCCTATCCTCAAGGGTGAGGTCAGGACGGATACCTGAAGGCAACATAACCAATTCAAAGTCAAAAAACATAACCCGACCTCTGAAAAATTGACCCATACTAGCATGGACAGAAAAATCACGCAAGTTCTCAGGGGCAGTCCATACTGTCGGAATCCCCAACGTATCATCTTAGTCAGCAGGGTTGTATTCCCAATGTCGACCCTCAACAAAGAAATAACGCTCTTTTCCAAGGTTTCATGGGAAGAAGGAGGTAAAATAATAGCCCGGCAGCACCCACTTATAAATGTACAAGAAGCCTTTTGAGGCCTCCTTCACGCTGAAGAGATCCAGCAGCAGAGCTATACTAGGGACCCCGAGGCCCTTATCCCTAAAAAAAACCAAGAGGCCAACCAAGACGCCCCCAAAATTGGGAGAGAGCTGGGACGAACATACATTGAAATGTTGTAGAACGCTTTTTATGAAGGGATGCAAAGGAAAGTGAAGGCCGTTCTAAAAGGTCGCCTAAAGAAGGTAAATTACTCCAGAACAAATACCACATAAGACATGAGAATGTCAAGACATCATATTCGGACACCGGAAGGGGGTCCATAATGAGTAGCAAAAATTTTAGCGAACGAAGGCTCGACTCGGCTAGGGCCCATAGAGTCCGCATACCTCATAGCAACCCTTAAATATTTGGGGAGTCACCAGATACTCTAATTCTCGCTAATCTCCCCTTGCCCTTATACTCATGAGGAAGATAACTTAATGGGAGGACCCCATTAACCACAACGACAGGACCACTGAGTCCGCCACCATTTTGCCCCGCCACCCACTCACTGCATTTTCCTCTATTCGCAAGCTCGCGTAAGCACGCATGACTAAATGTCGGAAAGAGAGAACGAACAAAGCAACAAAAGAGGTGGGACCCCAACCCAACACGCCCTAACAACCTGAAAATCAGAAACAAGGAAAAGAAAATAGGCGAGGAAAAAGGAAGACGCACCGAACTAAGGAGGAAAACAAGGAAAACGACCCCTAGGAAGATAGAAAGCACCATAAGCAAGTCTGAACACTGATCAAATATACTTCCAAAACAACAGAAGAAGTGGAAAAGTGCGATACAAGGAATGTTTCTAAAGGCATGAGGAGCGACAGTCCAAATAGGCATGAAAATCAAAAGAGCGCCATCATTATCACAAGACGTTTGACGACGACAAAGCTCAGATCAAACCATCCCCTGCAAGCCACGTGGAAGTCGCAACCGATCTAAGAAACGCTTTAGCCCTTGCCTAAGCTTGCTTTAGTCAAGAGTCAGTTAACATGGGGTAGATAAACGACATACACAGGCCCGTAGCGCAAATCCAAGGGCTAGGCTCAAACTCCTGTTTATAAAGGAGCTGGGGGACCCCCAATAAAGAAACTTAATCTAATAAAGGAGACTTTACCATGCCACAACACTGGGCCATGGCCCGTAATCAAATCACTCCTACCAGAAATCAAGTGATATAGGCGGCCCGAAAAACTCATGAAAGGAAAAGGCCCAACTTCCGATCCGCATTTTATGGATTAGGAAAGAAAGATCGTGCGTGATCACAACTCCTCCATTATCCCTTAAGAGTTGGTCCATGATAAGGAAAAGGAAACTCCTCACCCAATGAGAAAGATACCGTATCACCATCCAACAAGGAAAGTAACCACTATTTCCCCTTTATAAATACCAACCCATTCCACCACAAAAAAGGTACGTAGCAAGAACTCCATAAAGAGTTGAATTCTTTCCTCTCATAAAGCAGTTAAACTAACTTAGCTATCTGAGTGGCGCTCAGCACAATTGAACACCCTAGCTTCTGGATCACCCCCTCAGGCAGTCAGAGGTTGTCCGGAATGATCCGACCGCATCAAACCTACCAACAACCCGGAAGCTCCAAATTCCCAAGATCGGTAGAAAAAGCACCATCAACACTAATTTTGAGAAATTTAAGGTACTTGATCCCTGAAACTGTATTAAAATTCTTTATTGTGCTTTTAGCTCACTCTTTATTAATCATTTTTAGGTATCTTAGACCTTAGCGAGGATTGAAGTTGGGGTAGGTAGGGATGAGAGATGAGAAATATTTTGAATTAGTATCTTGTTAGAAGACTTAAGATTATTAGACTACTGTGTTGCTTTGGAATTGAATGTTTGTAAACTTTCATTTAGAGGATTTATGTTGCTAAAATGTTATGTTTTGAGATTAATAGATTTGAAGAATTTATCTTGTTGAAAGATGTTAGCTTAATTATATTATTGTTATACTTTAAGAAAGAGTTCATGTTATTGGAAATTATTATTCTTATGAAGTATTAAAATTTTGTGAGCATATTTAGAATAAATAGATTCATAAGGAAGAGTTTAAGATGCTATTTAAAGTGTGATTTGTTACATATATGAATTGATAATGACGCCTTTAGTTTGAAGTTCAAAATACAAAGACCACAGTTAAGACTACGAAGAAGAACTTGAGTAATGGTGGGAGCTTAGAAATAGATGGGGGCTTCCTCCTCGATGGATAGGTTATGATCATGCAGCCGATCACCCCAGTCTATTTTTTGATCTTCATATCTGATCACCGACAATCCATACCCTTCAACATCACTTGCCCTCATCTTATGTTTCATTTTCTCTTCAGGGGAGTTTGTAAAACTCAGTGATGTCATGCCCCGAAATCCACTTAGGGTATGATCGTTACCTACACCCTCAAGCCTTCTACTGGTTTGAAGTGTGAAATGATACTAACCTTGTAACTGGATTTTGTCCAATTACCAAACACCTATTCAAAGTAAACACAATATTTGGGATCTCCAAAATCCAACTTTGTACTAATATAAAAACGAATGTTATTATCCAAGTGACTTTCTTAATTAACTTTCAAAACCCAACATCACATAAACATGAACTTATTAGTTCAACATGATCCAACATAAAGTTCTAATCAAATCCTAATGATGACGTATCCTCAACCTAGCCATATCACTTCATGAAATTAAAAGTATCTGAAAATATGTCAATGAATGGGAGTAAGCTTAAAGCTCAATAAGAAATACTAATACATTTTCATGGATCAAAAAGTTTCAATCATATAACAAATAGGAGATGTTTTTCATCAAAACTTTTGATTCAAAAATAAGTTGGAACTTTAAAATTTTTTACTTCAAAACATTCTCAAATCCATTTCAAATCAGTTTCATATCAAATGTGATTCAAACAATTTCAAATCAAATTTCGATTCAAATACTTTCATATCAAAGTCCAAAACTGTAACATATTTCAAATATATATTTTTCTCGGTCATCAAATATCAAAATGCCCAGCCATGTAGGACTTTCAAATTGCGGTTACAAAGAATCGTTTCATTTTAAGGTGGACGGAACCAAACATTACTAGTACTAGTAACCTCTAATCGAAACCTCCAGATGTTGGGGTTCAAATCAATTACATTCGCTAACATGGAATGTAAAGGTCAACTATTTTTCCTGTTGACAAGGGCCAAATAGTGTCAACTATTATTCCCGTTGACAAAGCTGAACTAACTAGAGTCAAATATTTCATTCAAAAGTTCAAATTACAAAACATCATATTTTCACATTTTCTTTCATAAACAAAACAAATCTCAAAAGTACAATCATACAAAACTACTATTTGATCAATGAATAATCAAATAAATAAAAAGTAAAACTTTTTATAAACCAAGATTATATATAATTCAGTTAAAAAAAATTTTCATCATCAAAATAAAGTAAAAACAAACAATTCATTTTTAAAGATCTCGCACACATCATTTACTCTCAAAGGAGTACCTAAAAGCTTTGAAAGAGTTAATGAAGAATTTTATCTTAATGAAACATATTCTCCTAAAAATAATAAAGAAGAAACTATCATCATTACTTATTTATTCTTAAAACTTTCCTAATTTGATATTCTTAACAATGATATTATTTTTTATTTTTAAACTAAAATAATAAAAGTTAATGTAAATATTTTATAAAATTTGTGATTTATAAAAGTTTATTCTATCAACATGATTTTTTGTTCACCTCAAATATATTGACAACTTCTTTTCAAATGCTAACTATTTGAATTAGTAGTTTTCAAATTTTATAAACTCATGTCTTTCGGATTTTATTTTTAATAATTAATTAATTTATTTATTTTTATGCTCTTAATCCGAACTAAATCTTTTACTAGAAAGAAATAATATTAATAATATATTTTAAATTATATTATTACACAATATGCATCTAGTCTTTTTACCTAACAATTATCATACTTGATAACAAGTATTATTAACAGATCTTATTTCCTATAATTGCTCAATAATTACTCTAATCATATTCCTTATCTAAATAAATTCTCAATTCCTTAATAAGATATTTTACTTGCCAAAATACATATATCTTCAAATACTATCAAATACATATATTTTATAAAAAATTTAGCATTTTTCAAATTTATCTTATTTGTTTATTATTTTCTTTCAAAATTATCCTCAAATATTTGTTTTTTTTCCCCGAAATAAATATTTAATATCTAACATTATTCTTTTTTTTCAAGCATCCATCATGAATCGAATTTCCTAGATTTCTTATACCTAAGTTTTTTCAAGACTTATGAAGGTTTTTAGGTCTAATAAATTATATATATATATATATATAACAAGAACTTTTTGGTTTTTTTTACCACATTTCGCTTTTGTCTTTTCACTTATACTAATCAAAATCATGCAAACATGCCATTTTGACTTTTCAACCTACTTCCCACACTCTTACTGTTCATCTCTAAAATTCCCACTTATATAATTTTTTGTTTTGTTTTTTCTACTGTGTCCCTACTTCTTTCTTTTGCAATGTTTCTACTATTATTATTTTTTGTTCAAAACTAAAAACATGAGTTACATTTCTTTTCTATTTACAAACTCATATCTACAGTGGTTTCCCTACTTTTTTTCTTTACCTTTTAATTCTCCTACTCAAAGCAATTATATACGTCACTACCAACTAATATTTTGTTTTATTTCATTTTAAAATAAACAAGTGTAATATAAATTTAACTTTTTTAGGCTTGATCTAAACTTAAAGAAAATTAAAAGAATCTACATAAAAGAATTCTAAAAAAAAAAAAAAAGAAAGAATAATAAGGGAAAGATCTTACCTTTTAAATTATCTTCAACCCTAGATTCGAAGTCTTAGGTTTTCCGATTCTCTTGAAATCACTTCTTCAAACCCCAGATTTGACAACTTTTGTTTTCCATGGTTTCATAATCAAGAGATGGAGGCTATGCAGAGAACACAAAAATGGTTATTAATAATTTTTTTTTTCTATTTATACTTAGGGTTCTTTAGAAGAATTACCCGTATACCCTTACTTTAATTTTAAATAATTATATTTTTTCTACCCTTAAAAATAATTATAGGGTATCACAAGCGATCTCAGATTTCAGGTTCACCAACTGCATGTCCATCCATGAACACAAATACGTTAGTTACTCTCATGTTTTTGTTGTTATTTTTATTATTATTATTTTCCATTCGATATCTCTCTAAATATATGTTTCATGAAAGGTGAGAACAGATTATAGGGGTCTATTTGCTTGAACCTAGACTTCATGCCCTAAAAGTTGAAGAGCAAAAGCAAATATAGAAAAGTGATTAAAGATGACGACTGAGAGAAATTAACCTGAAGAAACCCCATTCTTTGCAAAATAAAGTGCGACTTCTCCAGCTCAGAATCTGCGGTTTCACTCATGATTAAATGTTTCATATCAATAGTGGGGAGCAGGAAGGAGTGGTGGGTGAGAGAATTGAGGCTGGGGATCATCGAGGATAAAGGGCTGAGGGACTTTTGTGATGGGTTTTGCTGGATGAGCTCCTGAACACTTGCACAGGAGCGCCACGGTCGCGAAGCAGGCATTTCTGCTCATCAGTATATAATGTTGGAGACTGTAAGTGTGATCCAAAAAAATAGAAGAAGAAGAATTAATTAGTTTTGTAAATAATTTGACTTGGCCTTATCATCGGCCAAGTCCTTTGGTATTTCAAAGTTCAGTTTTTAAAATCTAAAATAAACATGCTATTATTTTCCTAGTTTTTGACCTTGAAATAAAATAATATTTGAATCATTTACTTATTCAAAATTTATTTATTTTGTTTCAGTGAGGGGGCAATTCTCAGAAAGAGAAACAAATACAATCATCCTAAAAACACTTAGCCACAATATGCCCATTAAATCTCTTTGGAGGAATATTTCTGCACCACTTGGGGGGTTCTCCCACACGTTGAGTCTCCTACCTGGGCATTGCATGCCAATTTTTGCAAGAAAATCTGTCACTTGGTTAGCCTCTCGATAGATGTGTTTAAGTTCCACCTTCCAATTCCGACCAAGGAGCCCTTCACACTCTTTCATTAGATTTCCTCGACGAACCCCAACTTGAGACTGGTTGGTTATCCATCAGAAAACCTGTGAGGAGTCTATTTCTACTATTAGCAGTTTTATATTCTTCTCCCATTCAAATTTGAGCCCATATATCAGCGCCCACATCTCGACCTCGTCCATAGAGCACGATCCTATGTAAACTGAGAAGCCGCCCCTCCAATGACCATGGCAGTTCCCAGACCTCCCTGCAACGCACTTCTGTCTTCTTTAAAACACCCATCGATATTCAGTTCGATCCAGCCATGTTCTAGGGGAAAGCATCTACCCATTTAGTGGTACAGGTATCATTCCTTAATTTCATGTAACACATTCTGACTGGACAAAGCTGAGGAACTCTCTAATGCTTCTAATTATTCTCGGTTTCTCTTCATGTAAACGCATTTTGTTTTCAAATACTGAGTCATTCCTCCATCTCCAAATCCACCACAGGCATGGAGCGAACTTATCTTGCCATGCTCCTTCCGCGCCAAGAAGGTCCTTCTTTTTGAGGTTCCATTCAAACCAACCCTCAAAAGGCATGTCCTTCGTAAGTCTCCATACTTTCTCGTCAAAGATGTGGGGCCACAGGTTCTTAGTCAAGCTGCAAAAGCGGAAGATATGGTCCAGGCTCTCTACCTCCTCCGGGCAGTGGTGGTAGTGGGGGTTTGTGGTCATACCTCTCTCGTGTCTCTCTTGGTTCGTTAATATCTTACCAAGGTAGAGGGTCCACATTAGAATTCTTACTCTCCGGGGGATTTTTAGTGTCCAAAATTTTGCCCATAATTCCTTTGTTGTGGTTGGTGTTCCTGCTATTTTGGCGTAAGCTAACTTAACTGTGAATTTTCCATTTGATGAGGGCCCCCCAACATGAGGAGTCATGCGAGGACGCATCTTCTCTTAGCATGATCGAGGCTATTTTGCTTAGGGCGTGCTGAGGGAGAGCGTTTTGAAACTCATCCCAAATCCAACCCTCTCCTTTCCTCCAGTAGTCTTTAACTAGCTTGTAAGAATCCACGAGATTTATTTGTTGGGTGGCAACATCTAGCAGAAGAGAGTCTCCAATCCATCGATCCCTCCGAAAGAGAGTGTTATCGCCATTCTAAACTTCTATTCGGACTCCCGATTTTAACAAATCTGCTGTAGAGCATATACCTCGCCATGCATTCAACGAGCACTGCCTCTTGGAAAACCTTATTAAGTCTACCTTTCCTTTCGTGTACTTGTTGAGAATGACCTTCGCCCATAAACTCTCCTCGAGAAGCAATCTCCATCTAAGTTTCGCCATAAAAGCTATGTTCATGCGCCGCGTACTCTTAATCCCTAAGCTTCCTTGCTTCTTGCTTTGAGTGACTATTTCCCAATTTAATAAATGGATACGTTTCTTCCCGTTTGTGCTCCCCATAAAAAAATCTCGATTTATCTATTCTCCCGCACACTCCTGCTGGAATTGAGATGGGTTGCATTATGTAAATCGGGATGGCTGAAAGGACAGAAGCGACTAGTGTGTGTCTACCTGCCATGGAGAGCTATTTTGTCTTCCAACTCTCCAATTTCATAGTCATTCTGTCCAGCACCTATTGAAAATGAGAAGATCCAACATGTCCATGAATAGACGGAGTGCACAAATATTGTCCCAGGTTGCTAGTGGGAGGAATCCCTACAATATTTGATAATTCCAATGCCATTTCTTTGTCAACCCCTTTCGAGAAGGCGATTCTTGATTTCTGGAGACTTTTTGACCTGACATGGCACAAAAGAGGTCCAGACATTCCATCACTAATCTGATCTTACTTTAACTGAGGCCTCAGGAAAGGACGAGGTCATCTGCAAAATAAATGGGATAAACTAGGGCCATTTCGAGATAGCCGGATAGGTTTCCACTTGCCTTCCTCCACAGCCTCGTGTATAATATGGCCCAATCTTTCCAAGTAGATCACAAAGATGTACGAAGAAATTGAGTCCCTTGAAGAATGCCCCTAGAGGGCTTGAACCAATCCAGACGTTTCCCATTCCATGTGATAGCCATTCTTGGCGTTTCAACACAGTGCAGGATGTTGTCTGTCCATTTGGTTATTAGAGTCCTAGCTTGTTAGAGTATCTCTAATGAAAAGTCACTGATAAGTGTGAATTTGTTAGCATTTTTAGCATACTTTTCGCCTGTTTTAAACACATTTAATGTTAGATTCACACTAATATCTCTAAAGAATGCACTAATCCCTCATTAGAATGTGTTTTGTGATTTTGAATGAAAACCAAGCAAAAGATAGAAAAATTGAAGAAAAAGAAGACGGCGTAAGAGCAACAACGAATATGCTATGGTTCATCGCTACGAACTCAAGATAAAGGCCAAGGTGTTCACTAAGGCTATGGACCTCACTACGTTGAAGGTTGTGCACTTCAACAACACGTACAACCCATATCAGCTGCAATAGAATACTTCTTTAATATTCAAACGATCAAAGATGATGAGTTGAAACATAATTTAAACTAAATTACTGAATTTAAATCTAACTAATGGAATGTGCAATTAAGGGTTACCAAGAGATGATGAATTCCTAGGGTATTTGGCAATAGGACAATCCTATTATATCTGTCGTACCTTCATCATATTGTCTTCAAAGCCTCCAAGGTTACTCTTGCCTAAGTTAATTATAAGCATCTTTCGAGGTTAGATAATCTACCAACTAACACTAGGTTTCCTGCTTCTCAGCTCAACCCCAAGCATTAAAGATGCTTTAAGACCCACGAGTCTCACACGCCTCCTAATTATCAATAATTTCTACACTACTTGGTTAATTAGGTTGATTCACCTATGTCTAAT
Organism: Tetrastigma voinierianum; assembly: GCA_016808115.1. Lineage (NCBI taxonomy): Eukaryota > Viridiplantae > Streptophyta > Magnoliopsida > Vitales > Vitaceae > Tetrastigma > Tetrastigma voinierianum. Next base: position 89,511 of record JAEQBH010007035.1, read on the forward strand.
TCCTTACTCCTTTCTCATATTTCACAAGGAATCACTGATCACCATATTGAGATTAGCTAGAAATCAATATGTAAATAAAACCAAATATGAATCAATAGATGTGCATTAACAAGAAACAATAGAAAAAGGGAAAATTAACAAATATATATAAAACCCATGTTCAATATACAACCAAAACCCTAGAATAAGAAATTAAAACATAATAAAGGCTCTCACATCACAAATTCAGATAAAATATGAAAAGAGAAAGAAGAAACTCATGGTCATGGTGAGTCTTCAATCTCTTCTCCAAATCTCTAGTCTTTTCCTGTGCTCGAGGGTCATACTAAGCCTCTTCTCCTGTCCCAAAGTGTCGGTTTCCTCATTCAAGAACAAGAGGGGAGAAACCTTAAGGAGGGTTTTCTCCCTCAAAAGATTCAATCTCCAACCCTAAAGGTCCGATTTGGTCCTCTCTCATCCCTCCCTCCAACCATAGAACGTGTCCCCTCTTATATAGGTCTTCAAAAAAGGCTGATATGGGCTATACGTGCTTCTAGGCCACACGACCTTCGCTATGGGAAAAGGTCCTTTGCCGCGGCGAACCCTTATCTTCGTTTATTGCTCTTTTGGTTTGCCACGGCAAATAGTTCCTTCAATAGCGCTTAAACGCGACTAATGACAATGTACTCATGAAATTTTATTGCGAGTAGTAAATTGCAACTTGCATAACTTCTTCGTTCGGACTCCAAATTTGGTTTTCTTGGTACCGTTGAAAATATCTTGAAGTGTAGAATCTAGATATGGTAGAAAGAGCACTTTAGAAATGATGATAAAGACTGAATTTATGAAATGCTCAAACTGGTCACTTTTGAGCTCTCTTGTGTTCTTCCTTCAACTTCCAAGAGTCATAAATTGATCATTTGATGTCCAAACTAAGTGAATAAGGTCTCCTGTGAAAGCTTGGGAAGTCACCCATCCATCCATTTAAAGATTGTAGCCATTTGGGATCATCGTGCAGTTGAAAACATCAAAACAGCTGCTGCCACATGTGTATTTGCTGGTTTTCCTTCTTTTTTTGCTCATTTACTCACAATTCCACCAAATGGTTGACCTAATCATAAAGATGAATAATTAGAGCATTAGGACACTTATTTAACATAAAAACACTAAAAAAAAAAGAAAGTAAAACATAGTGATAAAATGACTATTTAACACTCCAAATTTAATTCTTGCTTGTCTTTAAGCAAGAGACTGACTAAAAAAAAAAAAAACAAACATTGAAAATGACATGAACTAACAAGAACGAGATGAGTATGATAATATGATGTCGAATGGAAGGATCAATATGAACACAATTAAGCAATATTAACCTTTTCAACCAAAATTTAGGATCCTTAAACTGTTAAACTCTCTAAGGAATGTGGCAAAGCAAAGCAAGGTGGGCAAAGTAAATCAATCTCACAAGTCTTCATTGACTTTTTCCCAAAAATCTAAATATAGGTGATAGCATGATTTCCCACGTATAGCTAGGTCCAAGCACCCCCAAACTTAAGCTCAAATCACCTATTTGGAAGAAGCTAACTACGGAAGGATAAGAACACACCATTTTTATTCATACCAAAATACCTAAAAATGGAAGAAAATTAGTGCCAAGAAGGTTTAGATGAGTGTCCCTATAGTAGGGCTCCATTGGCGACTCCCCACCAGTTGGTTAAGGGCACCAGACATTAAATTCCCTTCAAACTTCACCTAGAACACTAAACTAAACTTAAGGGCCCTAGGTTTTAGGAAGGATCCATCTTCCATCCCATGTTGCGGGCAGTGAAGTCAATGACTCCTGTACTTCAATTGGCTCAAAGCATTAGTTTGAAAGACTTCTCAGATTTGAGGCTCCTGATTCCAATTGGATGATCCCACTTATTCTTATTCACAAACTCTTTTGACATTTTTCTTGTTTCTTTTGCTTTTTATCTTTCTTTTTCACCTTTTCTATTGTTTTTGTATTTTTTTTTCTTTTTGGTTGGGGCTCAATGAAAATCCTCTTTTAATTAGGTGTTCCATCACTTGGGTGGCTAGAATCCCCCAAGGTTAGCTGGATTCAAGGCAAAGGGTTCGGGACCAAGGTATACAAGGGAAGTCAAAAAGTGTGTGTGTGATAGATTCCTTGAGAAATAGCTTCTTGAAGAACAAGAGAGGTGACTAAGCTAAGTCACCCATACCAAGCAAGCACACCATTCCAGATCATTCAAAAACCTAAGGGTCCAATCCACTTTACACTTTCCATTTTTCAAATGTTTGTGTTCAAAATGACCTACTACTAGCCACCAAGGCATCATACTCACTCATAAGAGACACAAAACAAACAAAAGAAAGAAAATAAAAACACATGCAAATAACCAAATAACTAAAAACTATAACTAAAATAGGAAAGAGAATATAAAAGTTGGATTTTCGAAAAACCTTTGAATTTTGACTTCTTAAAATTCCCCCCCCCTCAACAAACTTGAAATAAACATTGTCCTCAATATCAAACAAAAGCAATAATGGATAATGAGTACTCCTTGAGGTTGATCAAGTCTCCAAAAGTAGTCTAATGAATATGGATTGTTTAGAGGCAAGATGTTAAGAGGGTTAGACTTTAAGTCCAATTAGCCAGGATGCTTGGATATGGTTTCCTTGGTTCTCTCTAAGCTCCCATGATTATTGAACTTTAAGCTTTCAGCCTTTTAGCTTCCAAAACCAACTTTGAATCTCCAAAAACCTTAAATCCAAAACTAAGTCAAGGAAAAACAAAATCAAGCATGAAAATTAATTCAAAAACAAACTGAAAACTAACTAATAAATTGAAAAAATGGGAATTTTTTTGAACTCGTTGCCTCACAAAAGCCGTCTGCCGAGTCTAGCCAGGACTTACCAACTACGGATATGTTGGTAATTTCTACCTCCATCATTCTTTAAGAGGCGATAGTTGTGCTCAATCAACAACTTGAGCACATAGTCTTCCAAGAGCATTATTTTTTTTATTTTTTTATTTTTTTTTCGTTCAAAATTGTGGCTTCCATTTCCTCAAACAACTTCATAGTGCACTCCTCTGCCTTGGGAATAGGGATCATCTTCTAATTTTTCAACTCTTCATGCATCTCATCCCATGGAGCCATCTTCGGAATAGTCTGTACAATTTCATCTTTTATCTTTTCATGTGATTTCAGAGAAGGTTGCTCATCTTCCTTCATAACTAAGTCTTTCAATTCTTTGGCATCATATTCCTTTTCTCTTATAGGTTCCTCAAGTGTAGGCACACTTCTTTGTTGTTCTTCTAAGAGTATTTTAGTCATTTGCCCCACTTGCACCTCTAATCTCTCTAGTTGGGCTAATTGAATTTGAAGAGTTGCCCTTGTCTCATTCTTAAATTGAACTTGAGATGTTGCATCTTCAGCATAAAGGCTTTCTAATTCAGCTATGGTTGCCTCTTTGTCATTTTCTCCTATGGAGGTTGACTTTTCTCCTTTTGATCAAGAAACCCAGTCAACCCAACTTGAGAATAGTCCATTTCAGCCTTGATATTCTAAATTCTGCATTTTCCAGGACCAATTCAACATGAATTCTTTCTAATTCAGCCATTTTTTCATCTAGGCTTGATCTTTGGACTTGTGGAGTTTGAAGAGTGGTGTAGGTTGTATTCCATGAGGTGTTTGGGTGTTGGCTCCATCCAAAATTATGATTGCTCAAGTATAGGGTACCTTCATATTTAGCATAATCCATTGATGCATATGGTTGCCACACTTGACTCCTCACTTGAGTTGTCACTCTTCTTTGATGCTCACTAGCCAATTGCTTCATTCTTAGTTGTTGTCTAAGGAGAGCTAATTGATTTGACAGCTCAATAATATGATCCATTGTAATTTAAAACTACAAAACAAAAACAAAAAAAATCCAAAGTAAAATAGAAAAATAGAATAAAACAAGACTAACAAAAAAAAAATGTTTGAAGTACCAAAGAAGCCCTTGGTATTAATATTAGCATTAAATCGCAATTTCCCTGAAATTTAATTCAAAATTGATAGGCATTTTGGTAAGTCACTAGCAATGTTTACCAAAGACTTGTTAGTCCCCGGCAATGGCGCCCCAAAACTTGATAGAGTTTGTGTCCTTGACAAAGTCACGCGACTGCTAGCTTCTCGACAATGGCATCAAAAACATGTAGCGCTTTTAGCGTAGCACCAAAGACTTGTTAGTCCCCCGACAACAGTGCTAAAAACTTGATATGCATTTTTGTGTTTTGTATTAATATTATGCAATGAAATATGTAATGAGCGCCTATTATGCACAAGTATATGCTTGTCAAGTAATAAAGTGTACCTAAGTACGGATATCGATGCACAGGGAAATATGGGGATGCTAAAGACAAAAATTAGAATACTTCTCTAATATTCAAATGATCAAAGATGATGAGAAACATAGTTTAAACCAAACTACTGATTTTAAATCTAACTAATGGAATGTCCAACTATGGGTTTCCAAGAGATGATAAATTCCAAGGGTATTTGGTGCAATTGGGCAATCCTATTACATCTAAGTTAAAATTTCATCATATTGTCTCTTGAAAAAGCTTTCCAAGGCGACTCTTGTCTAAGTTAATTATAAGCATCTCTCGAGGTCAGAAAATCTACCAACTAACACTAGGTTTCTTGCTTCTCAACTCAACCCCAAGCATTAGAGATGCTTTAAGACCCAAGAGTGTCACATGCCTCTTAATTACTGATAATTTCTACACTACTTGGATAATTGAGTTGATTCACTAACCTCACCCCTTGCTCCTCTCGTATCTCACAAGGAACCACTCATCAAATTGAGATTAGCTAGAAATCAATATGTAAATAAAACCAAGTGTGAATCAATAGAGGTGCATTCATAGGAAACAATAGAAAAACGGAAAATTAACAAATAAATATTAAACACATGTTCAATATACAACCAAAACCCTAGATTAATAAATTAAAACATGATAAAGGTTTGGTACATCACAAATCTAGGATAAAACATAAGAAAAGAGAAAGAAGAAATTCTAATGGCCATGGTGAGTCTTCAATCTTCTTCTCCAAATCTCTAGTCCTTCTCCCACGCTTGAGGGCTGCTACCAAGCCTCCTCTTTGGTCCCAAAGTGCTGCTCATTCAAGAACAAGAGGGAAGAAACCTAAGGAGGGTTTTCTCCCTCAAAAGATCCGATCCCCAACACCTAATGGGCCGATTTGGTTCTCTCTCGTCCTTCCCTCCAACCATAGAACGTGTCCTCTCTTATATAAGTCTTCAAAAATGGCTGATATGGCTGTATCGACGCTAGGCTGGGCGTATCTTCTCCATGGCAAAGATGTTCTCCTTTTCCTGGGTTCGCCACGGTAACAGTTCCTTCGATGCGGCGAAAAAGCGACCATGGTCGCGACCATGAATTTCTAGTCACGATTGTAGATTACAACTTGCATAACTATTTCGTTTGGACTCCAAATTTGGTGTTCTTGGTACCGTTGCAAAGCCCTTCAAGTGTAGAATCTAGATATGGTAGAAAGAACACTTTGGAAATGATAATAAAGACTGAATTTACCAAATGCTCCAAATGGTCACTTTTGAGCTCTCTTCTTTTCTTCCTTCAACTTCAAAGAGTCATAACTTGATCATTTGAAGTCCAAACTAAGTGAATAAGGTCTCCTTGGAAAGCTTGGGAAGTCACCCATCCATCCATATAAATATTGTAGTCATTTGGGATAATAGGATATCTGAAATAGAAAAACACCGTAGCTTCTGTTTCATGTGTAATTTGCTGATTTTTCTTCATTTTTCGCTCATTTTCTCTCAATTCAACCAAATGGTTGAGCTAATCATAAAGATGAATAATTTGGGAATTAGGACAATTACTTAACATAAAAACACTAAAAAATTAAGTAAAACATAGGGATAAAATGATTATTTAAGATACTTATCAGAGTGCTTTGGTATTGTGCTTAAATTATTTTCTTAGTCAAATTTGTGATACCTTTGCATTTTTTTTATGTAAGACTTGAGCGTATCTTTTGGTCATGGGAGATGTTGACCAATTTTCCGACACGGCTACCAAAGACTAACTAAAGTCCCCGACAACAGCACCAAAAACTTGTTGACCAATTTTTCGTTGACCAATTCTATTTATTTTTGTTTTATCTCTGAAATACCTAATAGTAATGCTTCCTAGAAATTCTATCACTGTTTTGGGACTTTGAAATGTCTATTGCTGGTTTTTCTTTTCTATGATGAAAATGTAGATTGGTCTAAATAAATCACTGCAAGTGCACAGGTCGTACAAGTAAAAAGTGGACAATTAAGTCCGAGTTATCGTTCCCACGAGGATCGATAAGAAAATCTATAGATCAATTACCCTTGCTACTAAAGGTCATCACTATTTGGACTTCAAATTTCTATAGATGGAAAGTAAACTAAAACTGAAATGCAGAAACTGAAATGACAAAATCTAAAATTAACATAAGAAAAACAGTAAAAATATACTAAAATAACATATTTGATAAGATGTGATTCAAACACAAGGAATAGGATTGGTATTTCAATCATCAATTTGCAGTAGGTTCTTTTGAAAACAGATATTTGTTATGGGTTTGAATCCCTAATTTGTTCAAGAGCAAAGTAGTATAGTTTGGATTCCTCCATACACTATACATTTCACTAATTAGAGAACCATATTCCTTTCTAGGACAAATGGGTCCAATTAGTTACTTGTAAAATCTGACCCTCTTTAAGATCTTATTGTTTTTCTTTTCCAATACTTCACACCCATTTCTTAGAACTAAAGTCTAATTGCCCCCATATACAGGATAATACAAGCCTCCTTCAAAGTAATCGATACCACAATCTGCAAGTTGAGCGCACCTTCCTTGATTAGAATCTTACAATGAGACTCAAGGATTGTTCTGCTTAATCGAGACGACACTTTTAAACATTAAACTGATACATTATCTAACTAATCCTCACACCATGAGTAAATTAGTGATCTATCAGAGTAATAATTTAAAGTTCATTAGTTCCATAATATTAGTCTAACATACCCCCAAGTAACTAGTCCATACTCTCAGGAATCTCTATCTCTCGTGTCACCTGAGAGCCTCCTAGGAAATCGTACAAGATACAACCCGGGCACACGCTACTAATACACAACCACTACATGAACAATACCGACAACCAATCCAATTCTCAAAACCCAAAATAATCATTGAAATGTTACAAATCAGACCAAAACACTCCAGCCCCTTCCCAAGAAGAGCTTAGCCTTCCATAACTGACTCAACTATCAATAGAATTAGCTGATTAGGAAAATTCACCTAAACCTAATCGAATTGAAGAAAAAAGAGAGTTCTAGAAAATTTCCTTAATCTGAAGCAGATAAATGGAACTAATTCATTGATCTCAGCTCAAGAGTACAACTCAGATCCTTTATTCCAATTCTACGGAAAGGAAAATAAAAGAAATTACAAGAAGAAAAGAAAAGAAAATTAAATACAAAAATTCAAATCTCTACTCTATTGCTACTCTTCCTAAAAATTGCGGCTCTCCTTCTTTTCCTCTTCGTCGCCCCCCTTCTATTATGCTTTAGGGCTTGTTATTTATAACCCCAATAAATGATGCTAGGCCGAAAATCAAGGCAAATGACATGGGTTTCAGTGTAGGCCCATTTACTGTTTTTGTCGTGACATTACTATTCTATGTTGTGACATAGAAGGCTTTGTCACGACATTGCTAGTCTATATGGTGACATAGCAGCGTCGTTTATGTCGTAGGCTCTGTTATGGCTTATGTCGTGGCTTGTGTCGCAACATTTTATTTTCTTGATTTATGTCGTGATATAAAAATAACTTTGAATCCTCTTCTTTTCTTTATGCTCTTTTGTTAGGTCGTGATTACGTATAATACACGCAGATAGTACTTCTTTAGCTCTAGTTTACGTCATGATATAGGTTTGAAGTGTCAGAACATACTTTCCGCTGTCATTTTTATGTCACGATATAGCTTTTTTTCTTCCATTGCTATTTTTTGTCACAACATAAAAACCTTGTCGTGACAAACTCAACATTACTGACCGCCACTGTCGACAAAGCTCGCTGTGTCACACACAATTTCTTCTTCTATATATTTTTATGTCGCGATGAACATTTCTTATGTCGCTACATAGTTTTCTTAAATTCTTCCCTCGTTCTAACTATGTCATATTGTGATCAAAATGTCGTGGATATCTCTACAAGATTTCTATGTCTTCGTTTTATGTCACGACATTATTTAGCCTGGTCGTGACATTCTTCTACTACTTTGCCCATTGAGACAAGTAGACACTATTACGATAATTTGTAATTGCCTAACTTAGCCTTTTATGTCGCCGTCATTTTTGGCCCCATTTGTCGCTTTTCGCTTTGTACCTTTCTTTTCTCTAAAATCATGCAAAACACAAATTTGGTAGAATACTCCAATATTTGGCATTAAAATTGGACTTTAAGCCTTAAAATAATTATGAAAAATGGGCTTAAAATTAGATGAGTTTTAGACTCATCATGAGACTTGGCTTAAATAGCCCCATTGTTTCTCAAGAGACCTTTCAAACTCCTACACACACACACACTAGGCCCCTACACATTTTAGTCTAACCTCTTTTTCTCAAATTGAATTCACCTTTGGAGACCTTGACTTCTATAGTGATAGGACACCTTAATAAAAAAGATTACCAATGTGCCCCAACCAAGCAAAAGAAAAAATACAAAAGAAAATTAAGAAAAAGAAAAAGAAAAACGAAAAGAGAAAAAGAAAGAAAAGAAACAAATAAGTGAGTTTACTCACAAGTTAGAGCTTTGGTTTTTAGTTGAGTGTTTGAGGTGAAGTTCGAGGAGAACTGAATGCCCGGTGCCCTTAAGCAACTAGTGGGGAGTCTCCAATGGATCCCCATTATATAGACACTTTCTAAAACTCTTTAGTATTTCATACGCGAGTTATTTAATAAAGGTGTGTTCTTTATCCCATTTTAGTTAATTCTTTCAAAAGTATGAGCTGAAGCCTAGTTTGAAGAGTGCTTTGGAACCTTAGCTATATTTGAGACCTAAACATCATTTACACCGAGTCTCTTTAGGAAAGATCTATCAAGGCTTCGGGGTAAACTCTTGCCTCATCACCATACCATTCAAGCCTCATTCTTAGAGATAATAAATGCTTTCTGTGGATCTATTGATGACCAAATGATGTATATATGAAAATATGGCTAAAGGAAGTAGATCAAATACTCAAAAACTGATTTTAAAAAGTAAATATACTCAAAAAACTTAAATGAAAAGTATTACCAACACTCAACCCTTTCCGCAAGTGCACGGGTCATACAAGTAATAAAGTGGAGTCTAGGAATCTGAATATCGTACCCACAATGATTGGAGGTTCTCTTTAATTGGAATTTAAGCACTCCAAGTACAAGGGCTCTTCACTATCTAGGTGACAAAATATGATGAGAATTAAAATAAATTTAACTAAAGTAAAAACTAATTTAAAACTAATCAACTAATTCTAAAATCTATCAAGCAAACAACTACTAAAGTCTAAAATGTATGAAGAGAGGCACTAGGAATAGGGATAATTATTTACAAATTAGTTTGCATTTCTTTGATAGTGCAACATTTGTGAGTTGAATGCTGGATTTGTCCAAGAGCAATGTAGTATAGCCATGGAATACCTCCTGACACTATACATTTCACCATTTAGATAACCATATTCCTAAACTAGGTCAATGGCTCTAAATAGCTACTTTTAGGATTTGATCCTCTTTAAGATTTGGTTGTTTTTCCTCACCAAGTACTTCAAAACAATTTCTTAGGATTGAAGTCTATGGTAATACAAGCCTTCTCCAATACAATTGGTACCTCAATATGCAACTGATTAGATGCTGATCCTGCATTAGGTCTGTTAAATCATTAGATCAGATTATTCTTATCATTTCAGATGAGGCTCTAATATTTAAACTCCGATAAATCATTAGGTGTTCCTTATGCCTTGGGAACACACTTCTGCTGTCACTAAGAAGGGAACCTTGAAGTCAAAGGTTAGAACAACACCTATGATTCACCATAGTGATATTTAGAGTGTATTAGTTTTAAAAATATCAGTTTATCATACTTAAGTTATTGCTCTTTGCTCTTAAGTATGGTCTTCTTTGTGTCATTCAGAGTCCTCTTGGAAATCAGAGCACAGATATAACTCTTTTTGGGTATAATCTACTAATACTTAGAATAGTTCATTACAAGAACAATACCGATTATATAAATTCAGTTTTCAAACCCACAAAATAAACTATAAATCTGCAAATTTGAATGTTAAAAAATTAATCCCCACCCATAGAGGATGTTTAATGTTTAATTAGTGGATTCCAATCATCACCAATCAAGCAACAAGTAGAAAAATGAAGTAAGAAATCAAGAGATAAGGAGTGAAAGAAAAAATCGTGATTCCGAGCTTCTCTTCAATTCGCCTAACAATAATGAAAATATGGATCTCTCGAGTACGCACCAAAATCTCTTCAATACAAATAAAAATCTGCTCTAAAATGACTCTAAGATCTACTAAAAATCAAAATCTGTAGCAAAAATGAAAAAATGGATAGTTTTAGAGAGAGAGACCCCATGAGAGGTGTTCTCCCCCTCCTTTGTTGCCTTAAAAACCTAAAAAATGAGTATTTATAGTCCTAGGGTGAAATGGGCTTGAAACACTAAAAACAGCAATTTTCGTGGCTTTCTGTCAAACCTAGCTTCAATGTCATAGACATTGCCGCCTACGACTAATTTTATTCTCCAAATTGTCAATATAACTTTGTTTCAACTTGGATTTAAAAGTGTGAGGCGGTCGTTGGAAAGGTATTTGAATGTAGAATACATCATCGAGCGAGTCAACCATTTGAGTTCGCATGATACATAAAAATTCATCTTCCCAATGACGCACTGTGAGACATCCGATTAGCTCTCTTTTTGGAAATATTTTGCATATTTTCTTACTAAATCACTTGCTTTCCATCAAGAATCCTACAAAACCAAGTTTAGAGGAAATGTTATGAGTTTTACATGAATTTGGATATAAAATACTCAAAAATAGCATGTGAAATGAACTCAAAACATAGATGAGTTTTACACTCATCAAACACCCCTAAACTTAAAGTTTTGCTTGTCCTCAAGCAAAGAAAATAAAGAAGTTGCTTGTCCTCAAGCAATGGAAGAGAAGAGTTCATTTCACCCTTTTTATTAACCAAAATTGAATAATCAAGCTTGCTAAGGGGTATGTGATATGTGCCTTAAGACTTACCCTTACCAAGGATATAGAGAATATGATCAAGATAATTTATTTATTTTAATAATGAATTAATCTCATAATAGACAAATTTAGATCGTGGTTCTCACAAGTGTGTGTTTGTGGTCTTCCCCTATCCAAACAATTGCAAGATAGATGAGTTTATTAGAATTGAGATAAGTACTCAAATCTCCTAAGATAATATATTTAGGTTCCATAGGTTTGTTGTTCTTATCACTCTCCACTAATGTAGGCACACACAACTCTCAAGATCAAGTATGTCTTTATAGGTTTGTAATGTAAGGCTTAGGTACGGGGTAGTTGAGTAGTCATTTAAGGCTAAAACTTACCCAAACATACATATTTTCCTTCATTCACTACTCATACTCCATCCTTATTCTCACCATTAGCACAATGACACTCTCAAGCACCCCAAATCTAGTTTGGGTGCATCTCATTCCATACTCCTCATATCACCTTTCAACTATACACAAATTCTGCATTCTTTCCACAAACGCCAAGAAGCCTTTTTCTTCAAGACAAGGTTATTAGAGTGGTGCAATGTCTAATCCCCGTTTAGCTTTCTACCAACCCTTAGCGAGCTTTAGATCAGTAGCTCCTAGACCAGTTGGCCTTAGGGTTCCAGGTGTTGAAACACCCCTTAGGATTTACTTACTCTAGGGAAGGAAGGTTATAAGACTAGACTCACTCCTCCTTGACTTTTTATTATGTTTTTTTTTCTTTTCTTCTTTATATTTTTTGTTTTTGTTTTTCTTTTCCTCCTTCCTTTTCACCAACCTCTTTTGATTTTCAACTTAACTCAACTCAACCAATTTGGAGTTATTTTTCCTCCTCAATACATTTCAATTATGTTCAAGTCTCATGTTATAAAAGTTTGTTTTTTTAAAATTTTTTATTTGAGGCATAGTGGATGTATAGGAAGGTTGTTGGTTTAAACTTGGTTCTATGAACAGAATTGATCTTAAGGCTCAACATTTGGTACTAGAGGAATATGCATATGCATATTAATCGGGTTAGCTTGAAAGGTACAAACTTTCCAATGATGGCCTATATCATTTCTCAATTGTTGTGTTGCCTAGGATTTTGCCTCAAGCGATAATAGAACAAGTTCTAGAACCTATGGAGATCAAAGATAGATGGATTCTCATAAACCTTCTCTAACCCAAGCAAAAATTGACTTTCAAGGGTATTTAGTGATCATGTGCATAGATTTGAGAAACCAATGACTAAATTGGCTATTAGAGAGATAACCCATTAAGCTTTAAGTCCTATTATCTCTAATATTGTCCATATCTCAAGGTTTCAATTATGGTCCTCATTGACATCACAACTACCCCAAGAAAAACTCAATTAACTCAAATAAATTTTTTATTTTATTTTATTTTATTAATTCTATTTTTATTTTATTTTTAGGTTTTCAAAACTTTTGAAAATTTATGGCTTTTCTGCAATATAAGCTACTTATTTACACTCTTCAATCAAAATTGAGTGCATGGGTAGAATAAAGGGATCATACAACAAGTGTGCTCAATAAATCAATCAACAAGTTTACTCAACAAGCAATGATCTCAATATGTCCCAAGCATGTCAAAATTGTATGTTCAATTTTTTTGAGTGTATGGGCTGAGGTGAACCATTTGGAGCCTCAATAAATATAGAAAAATCAGAATGTCCAATGTTGTCCAGTGTGATGATTTCTTGACTCCTTAGGTTCTCCTTGCTTTGTCTCTTGCCCATATCACTTGCTATCCTTCATAAGTCCTTCATGCTTATATATTCTCTCAAAATTCCTCCAATAGCAACCCTTAATGCTTAAACTCACCTCTTAAACTAATATGTGCCAATCATGCTCCAAGGCAAGTCCTCTTGTCTTCAATTCTCCTCAAGCATGATCATGAACCTTCCAACTTTATATTTTAGTTCAATTTGGTTCATTTCATCTCAAAAACTTCAAATTTGCTCTACATCTCAACTCCATCATTTTCACACTTCAAGCACTATAAGTACATCAACCACTTTCCAACTCCTTGCCTTTGCTATTGCAAACTAGTCATGACAACATGTTGAGATTCAAAACTACTTTATTCTGAAAACACTAACAAACAAAGTTAAAACACCATTGGGTTTTTCAACCCAAAATAAAAAAACATAAACAAATAAAATAACTAAAAATTAGACAAAGGAAAAGAGAATGGATAGAATCCTTATTACTTAGCTTGGGTTGCCTCCCATGAAGTTGCTCCATTTTTAGAGTCCAGCTAGACTCATTACAAAAGTACTAGTGCTTCCATTTGACCAATCATCCATCTTTGACAACACTTCCTCTTCATAACCATTCATCGCAAGGATTATTTCTTCCATAGTTTGAATGGGGAAAGGAAACTCATAATCCCATTTAATTGTGACTAGTGGTTCAGTCACAATTTCTTCAAAACAGTCCCCTTTATGTGATGCAAATGCAAACACATCTATGATAAAGGGGGACTCTTCAAACATGTGCCCTTTTAATGGAATCAAGCTATAGATCTTTATGCACATGGTTCTTTCTTGCTCCATCAAAGGTAATGGTTGGTTGAGATTGAACTTGCTTTCTCCTTACCCACAAGCAAGGTGAGCTCCTCCTCTCCTTGTTAATGTCAATCCATGCTTGGCTTGAGGAAGGAAGTGGTCTTCTAAGTATATGAGAATTTTGTAAATCCCCTTCAATGCCCCAATTCACATAGTCCATGGGGAAGGTAAATGTGTCAATCTTCACCAAGACGTTTTCAATAGCCATTACTTGACTTTCTTCTTCAACTTTCAGTTCATTCAGTATGGACTCTTCATCTTCTAAGTTGTTTAGGAGTGCATTGTTCTCAATTTCCAGCACATTTTCACTTCTTCCACAGATTTCGTGGATAGGAAGCTCTGCACATTGCTCGAAGGAGTATCCATGCATCTATTGTGATTGTCGGCATTACTGTGGAGAGGTCCTAGAAAATTGTTCCTTGAATGCTTGGACTAAGTGTCCCATTTGAACTTCTATTTTTTTCAATCTAGCACTAGTGTTTACCCAGAAGGCATCTAAATCTAGAAATTTCTGCTCATGAATACTAATCATCTTCTCCTTCTCATCCATGTAGGTAAAAATCTACTCCTTAACAGGAGACAACTCTTCTTCCTCTTGAAATGTGGGGTTTGAACTCCCTTGATAAAGCATATGTTGAGGGGTAATTGGCATACAACTTGGGTTCTCATAGACAAGATCGTCTTGATACCAAAAACCACAACCACCAAATACTCCTTGTTCCATGAGTAAGTCATTGTGCCTTCTTTGGTTCAAATGATGAATAAGTAAGTCAAGCTTGGCTTCTATGGCGGCAAGTCTATCTGCTCTTGAATATTCCTTCATAAGTACCTATAAATAAGAAGAAAAACAAAATAAAATAAAGTACAAAAATACTAAAAGTAAAAAAATTTGATAAGAAACAAATCACAACCAAAAATAAAATTGTCGAATATTTAAGTCACCCATTTTTTCAAAAAATGTCAACTTCCAACGAGGAAGAGCCAAAAAAACTTGTTTACTGATCCGAAAATGATTGATTCTTAGCACTCCCACTAGAGATTATTCAATCCCTAGCAGTTATGCAAAAAACTTGTTGAGACTCAATATATAAAATATGTTTTTTGTCAGTAAGTAAGAACAATTTTAATAGAATTAGTTTTGCCCAATCACCGCAAGTGCACAGGTCATACAAGTAATAAAGAGGATTTAAGTCCAGAGATTGGCCCTAATTGATTTTGAAAATCTAAAGATTAATTATTCTCTCTACTCAAGATCATCACTATTTGTGACACCCCTATCCCGGGGGTCCCGTTGACAACCCGTTAATCCTATGAACTTAAACATCGGGGCAAGTGTCCCGATATCACACTCATTTGTCTCATATATTGGGACCCATTCCTGCATATTTAATTCACAAATATACAAAAATATAGGATAGACTATTTAACCCATGGTCCATTTAACAGTCCTTTTATACAACAAAAAGGTATACATGTTTTGGTTTTGCTCGAATATAATACAAGACAAAAACAAAACAAAACAAGGTTGCATCCAGCTCTCATCCTCATGGTCCCATGTGGGCCGATGTCACAACCGGACCCGTACATGAAAGGGGGTCCTAATGACTAGTGAGTAATGCCCAAGAGAAAGTTTTCCTACGTTACCCCTATCTAAAATGCACACGCAATTAAGATACATAAACACTCAATCACACTTCATACACTTGATAAACATTATATTGAATGTTCCGTGGTCATGCATGAGATGCGCACTTCATGCTCACAACCCGAGTCCCA
>JAEQBH010007036.1:0-160127 GCA_016808115.1 Tetrastigma voinierianum
TTTACTTGTATATAAACAATCCACCATTACAAAACTTTGCATAACCATTTACCAACAAAAACAAAACCTACATCATGAGACTTCTATTGTTGTGTTAACCCTGGCTAATGCAAAATGCCATGGATGTCCTCTTGAGGTACCTACGGATGAAACATCGCCCACTAAATATAACCCAATGGGGAAACTTGATATGACCACTTGATGATCACATTTACATAATACATATATATCATACTTTTTGTATCGAGTTTCGTATACAAATTCTATAATAAGCGTTTTCTATACATAATTCTTGTACTTGAACTTCCCTTATCTCTACGTAGGAGTTTGCTTATGGATATCATATCTAGTAGTACCAGAAGTGCAATCTGAAACGAATAGACTTGTTCTTATGTGCTTACTTCTTATTCATCATCTGATTCTTATCATTTAGTTTCATGTATCTTATTATTCGGTGTATAACATATAGTATTTTCTGCATAGACCTCACAATATCTTGAATGAGAATGACCATGATCTGATAAGTAGAAGATGGTACAATGCGAGCAGGCGTGTCGCCCATGCAGCGAAGTGTGTTAGCACTAGCCGGGAGTCTTAGAAACGCGATCATAGACATACATACGCCCGCTATAACAAAAGTGTGTGTAGTAAGTGTCAGCACTTATCATAGACGTTCTTGCCCACATATGATGTCGTAGCAGTAAGTCTTAGAAACGATCGGAGGCGTGTCTGTCGCGTACAAAGTGTCATTGCTTAGCAGAGTGTCGAACCTTGTCGGAGATGTTTATTCATTCACTATTCAGTCTTAAGCAGGCATACAATTATATGTATTTTAGAACTCGTTTTATCATTCTTAATCCCATTAGCAAATGAGGGCAAGAAATAATGTTTTCCCAACTGACCGTCGTGGCGAAGCCAACCTTCCGGCGGCAGTATAGAATATTTTTCATATAACTTTTATATTTATACGAACCCTTGCATTCACTTATTAGGGTCCTCATTAATATAATGGATAATTGTTAGAATTAGCGGAAGAGAGGAACCTAAACAGTGCTTACAAGTACGCCTAGGCGGAGCAATGCTACCTAGGCGGAGAGGTTCGCTTAGGCAGAGCATGCTACACCTAGGCGGACCAGAAAGTGCAAAAACCCTTGCTCGGGTCTGCCTAGGCGAAGGAGTGTTGAGCATAACATATTGGGCCAGTTTTGGCCATTTTCATCGGAATTCTTTTAACCAAATCAAACCATTCCAAAACAAAACTACAAAACTAACTTAGACCAACCAAAATACACATGTAGTAGAAGAGTTAGGGTTTCCTAACTTGACTTAAACAAGTATTTCCAACAAAATTTCAAACAAGCATCCTTGCAGAAGTTTCCATACCAATGATATCAATTTCCATACAAAGTTCCATATCTTGGCTTTCCTTCTCTTCTCTTCTTCCTTCTTCCTTCTTCCTTCTTCTTCTTCCTTTCTTCTTTCCTCTCCAACGTGAAGCCCTAGCCTTAATCTCAAGTTTTATCATTTAACCTTTTTCCCTTTTAGCACTTAAATTTTCGAAAAATGCAAATTTACTTTTATTATACCCTAAACATATAATAAAACAACTATGGTATAATTTGGGGTGTTACAAGCTAAGTGGTCTAACGATAAATGCCAACCACTATAATTGTAATCTACTATTCGAAGATACATTCCTCAGAGACAGTTGGAGGATAAATAAAAAAAGAAGATAAAAGAGATGGAATCCGTCTACTTTTTCAAAGGTAAATGACAAATTACAAGACAGAAGAGTAGAAAAAGTTTGCATAAGAAGAATAGCTGTATGATCCAGACATAAGAGAAGAAAAAGTTTGCATGAAGTAGAATGGGGCCAATTTGTATGGCAAAATCAAAAAACGAGATGACCACGTCTTTTCAAAGCAAGATAGAAGGAATCAAATATGATAGAAAACCATACATAAATTGAGAATGTTCTCGATTAAGAGGGCATCGAAGAAAATATATTTATCTTTTGTATCAAATAAGTTTGTAATGGAGTTCTAGCTTTCCGCCATATGCTTGTATGTAAAAGATAGAAAAGTGGTGCACATGAAATAAAAGTTTCAAGTTTCCCCAAATATCTTTTGTGTGTGATCTATCGGTGGTGTCTTTGCTCTTGCTTGTCTCGGTCTTAGTGAAGCGGGGAGGGCGTTAGGGAAGAAGGGATTTCTTTGTCGGTAAGACCATGAATCATTAGATTGCTACATATAACGATTAACTGATGAGGCCCCATTGGTAACTTTAAATTATTTAAACTCTTATCTCTTATATAAGTATTCTCCTAATCGATGAAATTTCATCTATTTTTATATAAATTGTGTTGTTCCACTTGGTTACCTACATTGAGTTTATAGAGCATATTATAATGGTAACTCAAAGCCCGGGATTAGGATAAAATAAATGAAGTACCTTCATAATAATATATAATGGTATCGGAAGAGCGTGGGATAAAGGCGGTGCTTTGCGAGGAATGACGGATAGGAAAAAAATTGCTTTCGATCATTTATCACGACAAATATTGGATGATAGTCTTAGGTGTGGAAAATCATGGGAATGATAATGAATCAATGAGTTAGGTATTTATTATTTATCAACCAAATGTATAGTAAAAACTAAATCATGGATTGGAAAAAGACAAAAAATGATAATAAAGGTTGGATAACTCTTGGAAAAAAATGTATCTCGAGAACTTGAGCACGAAATGAGAATGTATCTACGTATAAATATAAATGACAAGCTAAATGGTCGATAATAAATGTGTCCAGCATAATTGAAATCTCTTTCTTCGAAAGATACATCCCTCGTAGACAAATAGGAGGATAAATCAAAAAAGAAGATACAAAAAGACATGAGTCAAAATGAATAACTTGGAGAATGGAGAAAGGTGGAATGTTATTAATAACCCAAACCCAAACTAGACACTTTCTTCCATATGGAAATTTGATCTTCAACCAACTCCTTTGCAGAAACTCACAATTAAACAAAGCAAATAAGAAATAATATTTTAATTATATTATTATTGGCCATGACAGACTGAAAACAATAACAACCTGGCAGTGTCATAGAAGATTCAAAAGCATTATTATTAGGGAAGCAGCTTTAGCCGGGCGTTTTCCCTCGAAATTCATCTTCAAACAACTTCCTTCTACAAAGAGTCTGCAGATTCCCGGAAAGTTCCCTCTTCAGAGACTGAAACGCCGACTCCAACTTCTCCAGCTGTTCCATGGCATTGTTATTGTACATAAACAACCCGACGTACAAATCAAAGCTGTCCTTCGATGTGTTTTCCACCAATTTCAGCAATGATTCGTACCCTTTAGTGTTAATGGAGCTTGATTCTAACCCAAATCTCTCCAGAATCCTCCCCATTGTGTGGGTTATGAACTGGGATTCCGCCGCGTACTTGTGTATACAATTCATCTCCACCATTCTGCATCCCTCTTGCAAAAACATTCAAGGTCTCCACATCTCTTGAGATCCGAAGTCGTCGTTTCCGATTCTAACCTTATCGTACACAAATGGAAGGCCACGGCCCGACGTTTTTTCTTGCCGCTTTCCGGCCCGAGCATTGGGTGCGTGCAGAAGAATATAATCCTCGGCAGATCTCGAAATAGTTTTCTCGAACTCTTTCACCGACAAAACATCCACAAACAGCGTGCTCCGCCGGAGTCTCTGGAACGGGATCGATTTGAGCACGGATGTTGTGGAGAGGATCGAGGTGCATAGCACCACCACTTCCGGATGCTCCTCGCAGAGATCGTGCGGGTCGGAGAAGAAGAAACGCTTCGAGTTCCCGGCGGCGTCGGGTAGTCGGTCGGGAGTGGGCGGCGAGGATTAGTGTGGCCCTGTCTGACGAAGGTTTTCGCCGAAACTGGCGCGGATTTCCAAATCCAATGACGGCGATTTTCGACATCGGCGCTTTTTGGGCGTGGGTTTGCGGTTGCGTTTCTGTTATTGGTAGTCATTAATGGAGGGTGGTCTCCATTCTTTTGTTGCAGAGATTTCGAGCGGGTGACTCCAATCTGTGCACGTTGAAAGAGATAAATTTCGATCCAGGAGAAAAGCATCTGAGAGAGACAGGCTGAATTTTAGGGCAATAGTTTAGCAATTGGACAAGATTTTGAGAGAAGGAAAGAAACCATGTTCATGAGGCAGAGTAGAGAGAAGGTGGGAATGAGATTCCTGAGGGGAAGCTAGTACTTAGTAGTTGGTAGTGAAGAAGGCTAGTAGGCATATGGGAAAAAATTTGCCAAAAATTTCAAACAGCTCTCTTCCGTGGAGGACGTCATAAATAAACAAATACAGATGTGGTCCATTGGATTTTTAAAGAGAACAGACGGATGACAAATTACAAGTTTTCTACCCCAAATACTGCATTTTTAATGCCAAAAACGTGTGGCAAATATTCTTGATGATACATGAAAAAAATGCTCTTAAGATTAATAAAAAAATAATATATATTACTAGAAAAAAGTTCCATTCCCAAGTCAGTAAAAGAAATATAATAATACAGTAACCCACTCATTCCTTCCTTATAGTTTGTTTACGTTAAAAATAAATTTTAGGCAATGATATTTAAATAATTATTTAGCTCAAATGATAAGTAGTAAAAATGGCCGGGTGATATATCGAATCAAACCGAGACTAACGCAATTACAGAAAACCTAAATTCGTGATAATCGAATTCAATAAAAATTAAGAACATTTATGGAATTTTTAATTTGTCCATTTGTTAGCAAATATTGAAATTAGACTTTGTTTTAAGCATAAAATAGAGGACTTGTTCTTCTGACTCAGAGTCCATGACAGCTGGCGGAGCGTGACCGATTATTAGAAGTGAAAAAGCCACTTGAAGGACAGGAGACTTTGTGGAGAAGATGCTTTGGAGAACAAAACTCACAGTAGTGCGTGAGTGGATTATTGGAGAATGTCAGGATGACGGAGTTCATTTAGAATGCGCGTAAAGAAAGACTCAACATTAGAGCAAGGGACCAGCAAAATCAATCATCAACCAACACTCAAAACATAACATTTCAGCATTTTTCTTATGTTTCTACTAGTTCATCGAATATATTATCCAGATCTCTAGTTTAGTTACATGTTTTTCCTTACAAGCATCTGTTACTTCAAGCTTTCTCGTTTCAGTATTTCATTTTCGGGTCTAATACAGTGAAGGAATTTGTTATCTTCAAACTAATCCCAATGCAGTTTTTTCTCTGCGACTTTCAATACGGTCCAATTTTCAAGCATTTTCTACTTGGGTTATAAGAACTATCAAGAGAACTATGGAATCATTTTTCGTTTTGAGCAAAGATAGATTTTGGCATAGTTTGCGAGTTTTAAAAATATTATAATTTCCTAACACGCCCATGCATCCATCAAGCTGTGCACTGTATGTGCGGGTAATCAGTAGAAACGTATTTTTGGCACACCCAGTGGGACACATCTTTGTGGAACATCGATACATCTTTTCTTTTTTCTTTTATGATTCGTATATTGAACGTGGGAGAGACGGCACACACTTTTTACACATTTTCTTTGAAGAATGTATCCAAAATTGAAAAGTGAGACACAACTATAGTCTGGGACTCAAGATCTAATATTGTAGAAGGCGACACGGGAAGGAAGAGTTCAGGCTGATTACCTTAGAATGAGGAGGCCTAGGTGGTACTACTAGTATGGCGGCGGGAATTCATCCCAGCATGAAGCCTTATTGAACAAGTGGAAGGAAGGTGCGAATGATAATGGATGTGCTATTCTTCTCTCATTAATTCTAATGAATTTAGGGCTCTCATGCAAAATTAAAGAGTCGGTGATTGATCATGGCGCCATTATGGAAGAATGAGTAACAGAGTCTCAGTCATGGAGCACTGAGAAGAAGAGCGATCAAGGTAAAAGTTGCTTCTAAGCCTGAAAGGCAATTTTCTAACTAACTCAGGGAGGCAGCTTGACTACGAGCTTATGAGAAGTGCATTAATTTCCTTTGCTCACCTTTGCGATGAGAGGTTAGATACCTCCCTCCCCATTAAGAAGAGGTGGGTACTTCTAAACTTGTGGAAGGGGAAATGCCTAATGTTGCCATAGCCATAGCCCCTCAAAAGATTTTTGCTTAGACTAATTCACTTACACAACGTGGATCATATGAAGGGGGCTTTTATTTCTATGGAGTCTCGAAGGGGGCATCATGAATCCACCTACAAGAGTGAATGGCAATAGGGGACAACAAATTCTCCAACTTGTTACACAGCCACCTCCAACACCTGACCTAGGAAAGAAATCACAAGCCTCTAATGCCACGAACCTAGAAGTATACACTCGATGTAGCGGCGAATTCATTATAGGAAAATTCATCACTTTTCCTTAGGATCACCCGGCTCACCCCAGCAAAGATGAGCTTGGAGGGAGAAAATTCTACTATATGATATCACAACTCTTGGAATCATAATTTTAATTCTTCTTTGGAGTTTGAAGTGGTTATCATGACAAGTCGACAAGGAATCTGATGCAAGGATTCCTTGGAGAAAAGGAAGTCCTGAGTGAAGTTCTGCAAGGAGAAAATGAAGTCACGGAGTGAATTTCCTAGAAAAAGGAAGTCATGGTGAAGCCCTCTGGAGAAAAAGAAGTCATAGTGATTGATGAAGATCAATTCCACTAGCAACTTCAATCAACATAAAACTATTGATTAAGGGGCTATGCTAAATGCAAAGAAGGCTCAGAGATTTTCACCTAATGCCAAAATAAGAAAGGTATGGATTCCTAAGCAATACCTTATTTATAAAAATAATTTGGCAGCAAAAATGAAAGTGTCTGTAGCCAGAGAAAAAGGAAAAAATGAAAGGTATCCATACTATCCATTTGAAGATTCAAAACAGGAGGTAAAGAAAAAGATTTTCTCCAAAGGGAAATGTTGTTTCTATAAAAGAGAGACATGTTTCTCCAAGGGGAAAGAGCATGAATGAACTTGCAAAGAGGAAAATGCCTTATAGGTTTGTAATCTCTCCTCTTGTCTCACCTAGAAAATAATGGCATCTGGTGAAACACAAAAATTTCCTCAAAAGCTCACCAGAACCCAAAAGAGAAGGATGCAGAGACAGAGAGCAATGGAGAAAATGCAACTTCCTAGAGAAATGCTACAAGGAAAGCCAAATGAGGCAAAGAATCTTAAGGAAAATGTGATATCTAATTTAAGAAAACCAGTTCTGGAAAAAACTACAAAGAATGTTGAGTCTTATTTGCAATTCAAATGAAGAAACAAGTAGGGAACTATTCTTATAAAGTACAAATCTATTTCCTTGAATTATTCCACTAGTTCTCTAACTTTGCCAACTTTCTTCAAATCAAAGGAAATGGAGTGAAGCCTTGTAGAAGTGAAACATAAACAACCTACAACAGATGAAGGTTGTATTTACAAGAAGTTATCATTGAGCTCTCTACAAAAGCGAAGCCCCTGAGGTGATACTTGAAAAACCTACTATGGAAATTATCAAAACACATTCAATGTCAAATCTACAAGTCACACCAAGGTTCATCAGGAAATACCTTAAGCAATGTTCTCTGCTGTGTAGAGAGAGATTAGGCATCTGAAAGGATTAGGCCCGATCCACAATGCTTATAAAGGCTCGAAAACCAAGCCTAAAGCAGCGAAAATAATATGAAAGGAAAGTGAAATTGTACTAGCCTAAGTTTTGAGTTAAGAAAGTAGGCTTTTTATTCACTATTTTCTCAAGCATACAAGTCTTCCCCAACAAGGTACCTATTCAATATATATCCAAAATCAAAAGTAGGTTTTTTAGCCACTATTTCTCATATTTCTCCAGAGCGGTACCTGTTATATGCGGTATATATTCTCAAAATAAATAAAGTAGGTCTCTTGACCTCTTTAAAATTGGGGAGAATATGTACCAGCTTATGGGTTGAAGGGAAAGTAGGATTTGTGATCCCTATTGATCCTAAATAAAGGTTTTTTCCCATGAATGTGCTTGTTCTCTCATCAATTCTCCAAAAGTGGGTTCCTTGACCACTTTAAAACTAGAGAAATTTGGGATGACTTAGTGATAAAGTGGCTTCTTGGTCATTGCATTCATCAACACATTGATTGGTCCTGGGATTATTAAGGTCATTGGAGAAACAGGTGCGCTGGAACTGGATTCGATAAGTTCAGGCAGTAAAGTTGGCTTTTGGCTACTTCACCTCAAAAACACAAACTTCTTCAAGATTCCCTAATGATTCCCCAAGGAAGACTTTTTTGTCATCTCAAAATTGGAGAAAAATGGGGGGGGAGGGGGGGGATAAGGTAGGCCTCTTGGCCACTAGGTACACATATTTCTCCAAACAGAGCACCCAAACTAGACAAGTTCATGAGAGGGTTTCATAATTACTCTAAGATTGAGTAAATAAGCCCTCATGTTGAATCGAAGTAAAGGAAAGTGGGCTTTGTAGCCACTACACATTCAAATGCAAGATTTCTATCAAAGAATTGGTCTTGTTACGTCATTGCACCAAGAGATAGGTTATCCCATTAAAGCAAATGGAGAAATCAGTGAGCAGCCAGCAACGTCGCGACGTTGCTTTTCCACGTCGCGATGTTAGGTTTCAACCTCGCAACATAACAGAGAGCTTGAATTTGTATGAGAGAGAAGGGCAACTATCGCGGCACGATTAGCGTTGCTTCTCAACGTCGCGATGTGACGGAGAACAAGGAAGTTATGGGGAAATGGTTTCTATCCTAAGGCTTTTTGTCAAGGTAGGCTTTTTAGCCACTATTGTTCTCAAATATTCAGTTTTCTCCAACAAAATACCTTTTCTATCCTAGTTTTGAGTCAAAGCAAACTTCAGGCTTTTTAGCCACTATTGTTCTCAAATATTCAGTTTTCTCCAACAAAATACCTTTTCTATCCTAGTTTTGAGTCAAAGCAAACTTCTTAGCCACAGTTCTCAAGCATGCAAGTTTTTCCCCAACACCACAACGGAGTTCAATATATATATTCCAAAAAATAAATAGTAGGCTTTTAGCCCTTTGTTTCATCAATTTCTTTAGGCATTACGATAGACACGAGTATATCACCATCCACCGCATAAACACACTTCCAAAGGTAGGCTAATGCCACCTTGGTCACTAATGCAATATCATACTTGTGAGTGCGTACATTAAATATCAGTGAGTTTCCATCAACAATCCAAGCACAACAAATCAAGTATCTCAAGAGCAATTCCTCATTCCACCTGACGGTCGGCTTTTGGCCACCTAGCGAGGTTGGGGAAATGAATCCTGAAACCTCGGAATGATGATTTTATCATCATGGAGGCTATGGATGATAACAACCTGAAAGTCACAAACAAAGAGGTATGCAGAGAAGAGACTTGTATCTCTAAAAGCCAAGCGAATGGCTGCAAATATCTCAAGTCAAAGTGTTCTTTGTTTAGTTGTGCGAGAAGCTGAAGATCTGGTCGCGAATCACTTGGAGAGTAAAGAGAGAAAAAAAAAAGAAGAGGAAAAGGAAATGGGTTCCTTTAGCGGAATAAATGAGTTTTGGCTTTGCAAAATGTTTAAAACAGGTTTGGTTTGTTCTCTCCCAAATGAGTAGATGAAGGAGGAAGCGAAGGTAAGATGTTTGAAATTGAGTGTGAGAGCTTTTCTTGAGGTCTTAGTTCTTTCCTAATGTGCTCAATCGAGTCACTATTGCCATTGGAATTCAAGGTCATGATCACGAAAATTGGACTTTGGGTCTCGGTTGAAGGTTTAGGCAGGAAAAATATTTTGAGGAGCTTATATACATACAAAATGCTTTGATCGACCATATTGTATGCGGGGAGATGATGTTTACTAAAGAAGTAAATTTTAACCCAAATAGTGTTTAAATAATTATTCATTTTTGAGGGTAGTGGAATGGGCGAATGGATAGATCGAGCCTGAAAGCGAGCTGACCCGGAGTTCAAATGAGTCATAATAATCGATGTGAAAGGTCACAGGACATTTCTAGAATTTTTAGTTTCTTCGAAACTATTAAGTAATTAGTGAGTGAGGAGGGCTTTTGTCTCGAAAGTAAAGTGAGAAGACGACTTCTCCAACTCAGAATGTGACGTGGCAGAACGTGAGCAGTTATTAGAAGTGGAGAAGCTACTTAGAGAACAAGATTTTAGTAGAGAAGTTAGTTGGAGAACAAAACTCTAGTAGGTAGGTGAGCAATTATTGAAGAATGTGGGATATAGCAGTTATTCAAAATGCCTATAAAAGGAAGACTCAACATCAAAGCAAGGGACTAGAAAAAACAACCATTAACCAACACTCGAAATAGAGCATTTTAGCATTTATTCTTTTGATATAGTTCATTAACCATCTTGTCAGATCTCTAGTTTAGTTACATTGTTTTTCTACGCCTGATACATTCTTGAGGCTTTCTGGTTTCGTATTTCATTTTCAGCTGATAAAAATGAAATTTGTTATCTTTGTTTAGTATAGTTTTTATACTAGAACTTCCCTACGATGATTTTAAAGCAATTTTAACCCAGATTAAGGGAAGCTAGGGAATCGTTTTTCGTTTGAGTAGAGTTAGTTTGACACAATTTCGGTTTGAAAATCTGCATAATTTCGCAGCGTCTTACGACGTACCAATTCACAATGGTTTTTTTGTATGTTAAGGTAAATCTGGCAAAAACCACGACCTTACATAACTCTCAATCATTCTCGAGTTCCATATATGAAGAATTTCACCAAAAACCACCCACCGACCATTCTCCATTTCAATCTCCATATTTGGACATGTGAAAAATAAGCATTAGTCTCCTTTTTTTTTATTCTTATAATACTGAAATGATTATCTTTTTATTAAAAAGATATATTATTTTTATTATTTATTTATTTTATTAATATTGAATTATTTTCCATATATAATAACAATGATTAATAATATATTCTGTTTAGACATTGATTTATAATTTTTTCTTAAAATGATAAATTTAAATTTTTTAATTAAAATTATTTTGATAAGATGATATAATATGTTTTTATTTATATTGTAAGCAATAAAGCATTTAGATTTTAGTTAACTAAATATAGAATTACACATCACATGATGTTAAAAAAGAAAAATATTGATTTCATACATAATCCATTTGAGAGTAATTATTTTAAGGTGAAAAAATGGAGTTTATTGAAAGATGAATCATAAATCCCAAGCAGAACAAGTAGTCTCAATAATGGTAATTTTAGTCTTTTTAATGGGCTAACTTAGTTTTTGTATTTTATTTTTACCATTTGATTAATATAATTTTATTATGTAGCTTTTATAAATGTTGTTTTATTTTATAATGTAATATGATGCTTTACAATGTGATATTTATTAGTTTTAAAATGTATTTTAAGTTTTTAATTTATTTTAATTTATTCTTTTCAAATATAAATTTATTTTTATTTATTAAATTTTATTTATTTAATATAACTTTATTTTTAAATAAAAATAAAATTATTTTATATATCATAATATTCAAATATTCAAATTTTAAAAAATTAAATGTAAGAATGAATAGTGATTTGAAGATAGATTTAAAAATTGTTTGTTGGAATTGAAGTGAAAAAAGTCATATCTATTCATTTTGGATTACATAGGTGTAGTATTATGTTAACTTCTGAGAGTACAGGCTTAGACCTCCACATACCGTCTCCTTTTACGGCTTTAGTCGGGGCATGATTCTTAGAAAGTGTGAGAATTTAAAAAAAAAATTAAAAGAATGATTTTATTGTGTTGGTGTTGTTTAATGAAAAATGTCTGAGAAAATCAAATATAAATAAAATTACTTACATATATAGATACTTTAAATGATTTAATTTTTATATTGATGAGTTAAAATAAATAAAAAAAGTTTGAAATACCAAATAAAAATAATATGTTGGCTTTAATTTTATTTTTTCTGGCTTTCTACTTTTCCTCGTATGTTTATGATGAAAGCCATATGGACTCTTTAGTGATTTATTTTGGACTTTTTTGAAAACATCTCATAATTAGATATTTGATAATGTTTATAAACTTATAAACATTTTCATTCCTTACCGATATGGGACGTTATCGGAACTTGAGATTTATTCAAATTTTACAAAACCAAACGTATATAGTCTTTATTGAGAAATACCATTCATGAAAATGACAACTGTTTCCACGTTTTTTTTTTAAATTATTTATTTATCTAATCTCATACTCTACCTCCAATCGCATTGACTTTTATAAGTTTCACAGAAAAAATTGTGATTTGAAACTGTTTTTGTCACTAAATAAGTAATTAAAAACATAACATGCAGAAACTGAGTTAAGGGTCACAAATAGAATAAAGTTTATGGGGGCAACAGGTGGCTAATTGAATCAAAAGTTTGATTTTTTTTCATTAATTTTTTATTTTCTTTTTTCTCCATTAGAGGTGGTAGGTAGTTGGTGGGGGTGGGAGGAGAGTGGAGTTTTTCCTTTTTAACTGTATCTTTTTTTCTTTTTGTCTTTTTTTCTTTTTTTTTGGGAAAGAAGGGTCCTCCTAGACAGCGGTAGAGTCCAGATTCAATTTTCTAAATTTCGTATATTTTATAAATTTGGGTCTCATAATTATAGATGTTGGGACCCGTTTATGTACATCTTGATTAATCCTACAAATGTAGGGACGAGATTCAGTAACTTTAAATTTTATAAATTTTATAAATTTGAATTATAGTACAATAATTCAAGTGAGGACAATTGGCCCCACCAGGATTAGCCATAAGGTCAAAATCGAATATGGAACTGTGTAAATGTGTTTGTTGTCCACCTTCATGTTTCAATTTTTTTTGTATTTTTCTTTTTGGTGGGGAACATGGAATTATGCCTAACTGTGTTCATACCTGTTTTTTGATCTATTTTAAATAAGATTCTAGAAGTATGTAATTGCCAACTGTTTAAAGAACATGTGATTTAAATATGCCAAAAAACACAAGACTTTCATACCGATCATAAAAATGATTGATTAAGTTCAAAGAATTCAACAATATTAGTGGAATTATAAATTTAGCAAGACCAAAGATAGCTTGTTGGATATTTTATTATCAACGTTTTAAAGTGGCGGTTGTTGCAGGATTGAACCTTGCCGTGACCTTTCGATTTATTTTTTTCTAATGAACCTTTATATAAATTCATTTTTAAAAGTTTTGTATTATTTCCTTCTTAAAAATGTTCTTAAAATGACTTACATTCTTTCATAATTACTTCTTATTTATTTAACCTATAACCAAATACATTAGTAGTAAAATTAATGTTATTCTAAAACTTGAAGTATAAATGGGGCTTAATTACAATTATTCCATTTACAAAACTTGATTACCATCTTAGCATGCTAATGTGTTAGGATAATATGAACCTTTGCTTATGAGATATTATTCACTCTTGTGGGTCATGTCAATGCTTTATTAATTAATTAATTAATTTAAAGAAATTCTAATCATATATATATATATATATATATATATATATATATATATATATATATATTGATATGGGCGAAAAATGGGCCCTGATATCCACATTCACTGAGCGGAGGAAATGGCGGTACCAGTATCAGACCCGAGGGCCCATATGTCGTGGGCGGAGGTCGGGTCGGGGCCGAGCGAGAATGAGGCAGTTCTTGAAAAATCCATAGACTCTGATGGCCAGTACATCTCATCTGAGAGAAAATATAAAAGATATATTTTATTTGTTCGGATCCACCGTAGGAAAGAAAGGATAATGATAGATCGTTGCCGGTTGGACATCTTCCCCATAAGGAAAGAAGACTATCCCCAGAGTTAGCAGCTTTTCGCATATCCCGTCTGGGATCGGAATTATGGACTAAATAAAAATATTAGTGGAAGGACTCTAATTACCATCAAGCTGGTTGAGTCTCAGCTATAAATCTGGCGTCGACCGGTGAAAGGTCTGTGCGACATTAACTACACTTTACACTCTTAGGCCCAGCATCTCGTATGCGGCGTGCCTCTAGTCTCTCTTTCTCTGCTCAGAAGAAATGGCTCCCAGGCGTCGGAGCGGCGTGGGCATAGCCCTCATGGGCCTGCCTTTGTTTTTGCGGAGGAGTGCTGACCCGGGTTTGCCGGATCGGGGTATTGCGGCGGTCGTCGCCGGCGGGCCGATCGGGCCGCACATCGACCCACAGGCAATCGGGTCGACCAGCGGCCCTTTACGCTCCCGACCCGATTAGGTGAAAGCATCATGATTGGCGTAGATGCGTAGGAGCGGCGGTTCTGTCTGAAATATAATTGATTTCGGTTCACCCACGATAGGCATCCAGACTGGAGCATGGCGAGGAATGCGCCGATCCGCCCAGGATCTTGAGGATCCACCGAGGGGAATACGGACCGTGTTTCGGGAAGGTAGAAACGCGGGCAGCCGAGCGAAGTGGAGCACTCGCCTCGTCGATCGGCGCTGGTGAAGGTGGAGATGGTGAGCCGGGCGGATCGCATCACGAGGAGCCTCGACAAGCCCGGGGAAGGCGCGACATTCCTACGGCAAACACGATCATGGCAACCCTCGAGATCTTCGAAGCGAGACGAATCAGTCGCCGGGGCACGGCGCGATTAGCCCCTCGGAGGAAGCAATCCACTGAATGACGGTCGGGAGGCGAAGAGAACCTCCTCATCCCTACCGCAGCGGAAGAGCAATCATGGGAATGAGGTTTAGGAGTCTTCAGCAGGAAATCAGCCATATGAAAGAGGTAGTTAAGGGCGTACCGGATACTATGGATCTTTATTTGACCATTGAATCACCCTTCACAGTCTCGAAATATTACGTTACAGCTCCAGCCAAAATTAGAATGCAGCAGTAGAGTCTTTGTGAGGCAGACCCGTCGATCATCTTAACACTTCTGAACCAGATGGGTGCATGGGTATCAAGACCTACGTAGCATTTCTGGGGGCTTTAGCTACCAGCTAAAGGCCCGGCGCCTTCTGGTTAATAGAATCTCGCCGTCAATCTCGCCGTTCGAAGCTATCCATCATTTCGTCTCCCTTCATAGGAGCCTAGGGCGTCTGGCGAGCTACCATGCGGTGGCCGTCAAACAGGCTCACGCGAAGCACGAAGTCATACGTGCAAAGATTCAATGCCGAATCCTTGAAGATAGATGCGCGAATCGAAAGAGTCGCCATCCTTTGCGTTCGTCGCGGGGTTGGAGTGTAGTCGAGAAAGACCCTGTCTTTCCATCTCAGCAAAAAAATCTCGGAGCAAAGTATGGCGAAATTGCACTCGCGACGGCGTAAAGGAGGAAAAATTACAGCAGTGACAGGCGAGGGCTGGGCCACAAGAAGCCGAAGACGACCCGGGAGAGTCTCGAGAAAAGATGAAACAATCTCAAGGCGGGAAATCTCGGAGGCATGCGGGCCCTTCCCTGTCCGGAAAGGCCGACCGGCGTTACTGTGCGGCCCAGCTTCCTCCACTGCCGAAGCCTCGAGTGTCACGGATCTTACATGAAGTGCAGACGAGCGGTTCTTGAGGTGGCCAGACTCCCGGATGAAATCGGATCCGTACGTTAGAGACAACACTAAGTATTCACAGGTTTCATAGGGACTATGGGCGTCTGCAAACATTTGTATCTGACTAAGGAGGAAAAATAGAGTACCTAATACAACGAGGATACCTCCGTGCTTCATATCTCCGAGAAATCAAGCCCAAAAATTAGGCTGAAATCAAGCTGAATTAGGAGTTGAGGCTGACTCGCGACCCATAGCCTGAGTAAGCGGCGACTCGGCTGGCTGACCCTTGGAGAAATCCACGTGAATCTCGGGAGGATTCGCGAGGGGAGGAGAATCTGGATTAGGCTCAGCTCACTTGCGCGGCATCGGGTCATCTTGAGATGGAAATCTGGCTTGATTATCTAAGCCTACCTCGACTAAGGCCTAACCATCGTTCTCGGCTTTCGGATGGGAGATGTCAGCACCCATAGCGGCCATTGGTGGATTCGCGCAATCGTAGCTAACCTGACGGTTCCTTCGGGTTTTTAATCGACAAGCGGAAGTTGGTAGGCATCATTTTGCTCGGCTTTGACAAAATGGGCTTGGGGAGAGAAAAGCTTGAGCGAATCAACACGCATCTGCGAGAGGATTTTGCGGAAAGGTGTTGCCTCATTTCCAGATTAAGCTAAACCAAATCACTTTGGAACCTCCATTTTCAGCGGCAACTGACAGGCGAGATTTCTCATTGTAGACGCCCGTCAACATAACATGTTATTAGGAGGCCGTCTCTGTGTGATAAAAGCCATCCCTCAGCGTATCATCTAGTTGTCAAATTCGACCATTCACGGAATAAGGATGGTTCAGGAGATCGGCCCAATTGGCCGAGGAGTGCTATACATCCTCGTCGACGAGAGTGGTCATTCGCGTTAATATGGATGTATGAGCTCGACATGCGCGACGAGTGCTCACCCGACAGACAACCGAGAACTTGGTAGTTCCCACGGATTGTGACCGGAACATCTGCACTTTACATCGGCTCCAAATTAACAAGAAATCTCAAGCGTCTCCTCGCGCAGTTTCTAAAAGCGAGAACAAGGGCGTTTTTCGTAGAGCGATCGGATATAAAATTGACCTGCGGTAATCACACATAAATTGAACACCCGACCCATCATGAGCCGATCAGCGAAGCGCGGGAGCTTCCTGAGAAGGCAAAAAGCCATCAATGAAGAGGTTGGCAAACTCCTCCAAGCAGGAGCGATCAGGGAAGTGGAATACCCCGAGTGGTTGGCAAACGTCGTACTCGTTAAAAAAGCAAACGGCAAATGGCGACTCTGTATCGAGCTTCAACGAGCATAAACAAAGCATCCGAGGACGGTTTCCACTCTGGGAATCGATCTCATCGTGGATGCTACGGCCGGCCATGAACTTCTCAGTTTCATGGACGCCTTCTCGAGCCTGGCCGGATCGACATGGACCCAGGGACCGAAAGAGACCTCGTTCGATCACGGCCTGAGGGACTATTGTTGTCGAGTGATCTTGGTTTGGGCTCTGAGAATCTGGGGGCGACCTACGAGAGACTAGTAAATCGGATGTTCCAGCGAGATGGGGCACCACTGTAGAGTATGCAGACTGACATCTTCGGTTAAGTCCACTCTTGTCGATACCACATCGCTCATCTCTCGGGGCGTTCGGATTTTGAAACTATAATGAAGGCTGAACCATTGAATGCGCCTTCTTGATACAATTAATCAGCGGAAAATTTACGGGCTTCATAGTCAATCACGGGGAATCGAGCAAATAGGACAAAATAAAGGCATTCCTCGACATCTTTAGTCGTAGTCGAATAAAGTCTGACGGCCCGACGGGGAGGGATAGTTGCTCTAAGTCGTTTAAAGTGTCGAGCAAGTGATGAATGCCAGCTGTTAGGGTTACGAAGAAGCCTTCGATGGGATACGAAGTGCGAGAGCGTTCTCGACCACGAGACTGTGTCACAGCTCCCCTCCGAGTCTAGTGAGCCACTGTCGGGGGAACTCCTCACCTTGTACTAAAGCGGGTGTCAAACTTTCAACTTGGTGTCTCGTCGAGATAAAGCGATTCAACATCCGGTTTATTATTGCAGCCGAGCCTTAAGAGGAGCAGAGGAAAGATAGCCGAAAATGGAAAAATTAATTTTAGCCACGTAGCTGGCTCAAGACTCATGAGTATTTCTGACTCATGCAACTAGAAGTCCCATTTGGGCTGATGAAGCAAGTCTTTGCCGCAGGCCAGGACCTCGAGGCGGACTAATGGGAAATGGGGTATGAAGCTAGCGAGTTTGACATCGGATGCCGGCGAAGCCGCCATAAAGGAATGAGGTCTTGGCGGGACTTTGTCATGGAATTTGCATCTTCGACCAGAATCAGACGGGTACTGGCTGTGTGGAGCCTTTCCAACTTGGAAGCTCTTTGTAGATGGAGCCTCTCAACCTTGAGGAGTGGGAGGCGGGTCTTATCTAACCTCTCAGGAAGGAACTGGGCATTGAATATGCACTCGAGGTTTGGATTAGACATCAACACAATGGAGCTAGGAATATGGCGAGTCATAAGCAGGCCCTCGTGCCCATGTTGTTAGAGAGGTTGTCAGGTTAGAGGTCTCTGAGTGTCTAGTGAAAGACAGTTGACAGGATAGAAGACTACATATAGGGTGGCAGGGGAGAATGATCACCATCTCCGGAGAAGGTTCGTGACTTATCAAAGAAATTCGCCCTGGTCCATGTAACACATGTCCACGAGGTGAAAGATTCCGTGAAGCCTTAAGTGGCTTCGCCCGCGACTCTCGGAAGGCCTCGACATGTCCCAGCACATCGAATACTTACTTGAGAACCATACATGATATATAGCACAGTGAGTGCCCGGTGGGATGGCGGGTTGGGATGGACCTATTTGGGATTATATTAATAGCGGAACCTACTGGGATGACGAGAAGAAGCGACGAGATAAGAGTGAGATCTTCGGTTACGACCCTGAAAGGGAAGCCTTTCTGGCGGATTCTTCACATTTCCCCAAATGCATCGCGGGAAGACACTTTGGATCACGTGCTAAAGAGAAACACACGAGGGCATATGCGGGAATCATGCCGGAGCTGGGCATTGCCGAGAGGGTGGTCTTGGGAGCGGGGATCTGCGGCGGCCCCACTCGAGGTATGGCGAGGCTGATCAAATCACGAGATCTACCGGGAGCACGCGAATCTCCGCCTCTATCGGGACCAACGGCGTCGATCACAAGCCTTGGCCATTCCTTAATGGGGTTTAGGACATATTGGGACCCACGCCCATCGGAAGGACAGTGTAAATTCATAATCATCATGATGGAGTTACTTCACGAATGGGCGGAAGCTAGGAGCCTTTAGCTACAATCACGGAGCAAAAGATACGTAATTTTGTGTGGCGAGGCTATCATTTGCGAGTTTGGTATCGAGAGCCACGGTATCGAGATAATGGAAAAGCAGTTGACAACGACAAATTTAGAGACTTTTCTTGTAGAGCTTGAAATTAAAGTGCCTCATCCAAGCACACATGATCCGACGGACGAGGCGGGTCTGTCGGGACCCTTAAAGCGGCTTTGAAGACCAAGTTGGAAAACCATGAGAATTGAGTAGAATACCTTCTACAGTGCTTATGGGCCTGAGAACAACGCTAAAGGCGGCTACCGAGAGCCCCCTTTGCCTTGCTTTTGGCCTTGGCGAAGCGGTCATACATAGAAGTCGGAATAAATCCCAGGGGAGATGAGGTTAGCGCTCGAGGAGGGCTGCGACCGGGGCCTTACGTCGGAGACAGAGACTCTGAGACGGAAGCCGCGAAGCGAGTTGAAGGTGCTGGGAGGATATCGAAGGAAAG
This sequence comes from Tetrastigma voinierianum, assembly GCA_016808115.1. Lineage (NCBI taxonomy): Eukaryota > Viridiplantae > Streptophyta > Magnoliopsida > Vitales > Vitaceae > Tetrastigma > Tetrastigma voinierianum. The sequence continues at coordinate 19,365 of JAEQBH010007036.1, forward strand.
CAATAGTATTAATCAAAGTCGGGCCGAAGCTATCAGGCGACTTAGTGCCAAAAACTCCACTGCCGGCAAAGAGAAAAATCAAGCGCGCATGAAGCGGGCCCCAGCCAGGAAGATCCTTACATGCCCAGAGTTGTCGGACCGAGCGATTCGAACTGGCTTGAAGAAAAATCTTGAAGCATGGTGGAATGCGGAACATCTCAAACGTTTTTACGATAAAGCGTTGAGTGCAGTAATAGGGCCTTGTTAGTGTGTGCATAGCGAGTTGGGTACATTTGTTAATCACGATGTGGGACATCTCATACAGTTTACGATATCTGATCGAGAAAGGAGCATAATAGGAGAATTCATAAAGAAAAAGGCTCTCTTTATTACGGTCGATTCTGATCGATTACAATTAAGATTACAATCGGATCACCGAATTGGATTGCACTGACCCGTTCGCATCATCCCACATGTGAATAGTATGACTACGACATTATCCCGAAAATTTGGCGAAGAGGAAATGCCCAGACGAAGATAAAGGGAGTGTGATAGGGAGAAAGAAAGAGGAAAAAAGAGAGGGGAACAAAGGAAAGACAAAGAAAAAGAAGAAGCGGATAAGAGAGAAAGGTATGGAAAAAGAAAAAAGAAAAGAAAGAGGAGAGAGGTAGAAGGAGGAGGAAGAAGATAGCGACGGAAGAAGCGTGCGAGTTCGCACGCCCCTTCAGGCGCACTCCTGTGGCTAAGGACAACATGAAACTCCGCTAAAGGGAGGTAGGGGGAAAAACCACGAGCTCCGCAGGTGAGTCCGTAAGAGTTGATGAAAGTCGGAGCGAGAGGAACCGGCAGACGGCCAAACTTGAGACATCCCGGCACGTGCGAACTTCATTTCACATATTATAAGAAAGTAGAATCCTCCCGAAAGGGCATAATCACGGGGACAAGCAGACAACTATTTATAGGGACGAGCGCCGGGAAGCTCACCTGGCCCAGTTCCGAATTCTCAGTGTGTGGCGTTAGCACCTTTTCAAGCGGGAATTCACCTGACGTTTTCCTACTCATGACGATTCTCCGCAGAGTTTCGAGCAAAGTCACCGCGACGTCTCTTCACACGTGGCGTTTCATCTGGCTTGATTGGACCATATTTGCCTAAATGGTCGGATCGACGTTCCGTTTTGGGCAGCCGCAGGCCAGCTGCGCCGTGAGCCGGGTTATTTCGGCTGCAGCGGTCGTCACGCTTGACCGTACTGGTTGTACTAAATAGGTCGAACCGGAGCCCATTTACGATTTGGGCAGCCACCAGGCCAACTGCGCCGTGAGCCACGGGTTGCTCGCTCGGCGGTCGTCACGCTTTCGACCGCAGGCCCATATTGCCCAAATGAGTCGGATCAACCCATTGGTTGGGCGCCACCAAGGCCAGCTGCGCCGTGAGCCCTGGATTGCTCACTCTGACGGGTGTTACGCTTTCGACCACAGGCGCATTGCCTAAATGAGTCGGATCGACCCATTTGGTGGGCGCCACGAGGCCCGCTGCGCCGTAGGCCGGGTTGCTCACTTTGGCGAGGTCGATGCGCTCAGCACGAGACCCTTATTTGCCTAAATGGTGGACGACCCATTTCGGTTGGAGCCGCCACCAAAGATGCTTGTGTAGGAAGACCCGGCTATTCACTCTGACGAGCTCTTTGTGAAATGACATGAATGACTCTGCCACTGCTACTTTCGAGCCAGGCTCTTCTCATGTGTGATTGATGTGGGCGAGCTCTACTTCCTGATTTACATTGTGAGCTCTTCCTATCGGTCGGCATGGACGAGCTACAATCACTATTCACTCGGCGAGCTCTTCACATCATTTGACGGCATTTCTACCACCTACTCATACGAGCTCTTCGTCCCGGTCGACATGGATGAGCTCTACTTCGCAATTTACATTAGTGAGCTCTTCTGTCGGTCGGCATGGGCGAGCTGCAATCTCTTGTCATTTCTGGCGAGCTCTTCCTGTCGGCCCGACATGGACGAGCTACACCCGCCTGCTTTCGAGCGAGCTCTTCTCCTTCGATCCGACATGGAATGACTCTGCCTGGTGATGGCGAGCTCTTCTATCGGTCGGCGTAGGGCGGCTGTCATATTCACTCTGGCGAGCTCTTCACATGTCGGCCCGACATGGGCGAGCTGCCCTGCTTTTCAGACGAGCTCTTCTCATACGACCCGAGCGTGGAGCCCGAGCTCCTGCTTCCCGCAATTTACATTGACAAGCTCTTCCCATCGATCGGCATGGGCGAGCTCACAATCTACTATTCACTCTAACGAGCTCTTCACATCGGCTTGACATGGGCCCGAGCTCACCCTCTTGCCTGAGGGCGACCTCTTCTCATCGGTCGGCATGGGCGAGCTCTACTTCACAATTTACATTGGCGAGCTCTTCCTATCGTTGACATGGGCGAGCTACAGGCTGTATTCCCTCGATGAGCTCTCTTCTATCGACTGACATGGGCCGAGCTCTACCACACTGCCGGACGAGCTGCTTCCTCATCGGTCGACATGGGCGAAATCTGCCCGCGAATTTTGCATTAGCGAGCTCTTCTATCAATCGGCGTATGAATGACTCTATTTACTATTCATACGTGAGCTCTTCCTATGTCGCATTGACATGGGCCCGAAGGCTCTGCCACTAATACTGGGCGACTCTTCTCATGTCGACTTGGCGATGGGCGAGCTCTACTTCACAATTTACATTAGCGAGCTCTTCTATCGGTCGGCATGAGCAGGCTGAGGCACCTTTGCTGGCGGGCTCTTCTATCCTTGACATGGGCGAGCTCCCTGCCTACTGCTCAGGGCGAGCTCTTTCTGTGACTGACCCGTGAATGACTCTACTTCATAATTTACATTGGCGAGCTCTTTATCGGTCGGCGCTGGACGAGCTCTGCTCTACTACTCAGGCAGGCTCTTCATTATTCAAAATTGGTGACTCTGCTTCACAATTTATTGGCGAGCTCTTCTATCGATCGGCGCGAATGACTGTTCTGATGCTCCCGACGAGCTCTTCTGTCGGCCCGACATGGATGAGCTCACCCTGCTTGCCCTGGGACTGAGGTCTTCTCATGTCGGTCGACATGGATGAGCTCCTACTTCACAATTTACATTGTGAGCTCTTTATCGGTCGGCATGGGCTGAGCGCCCCAATTTGCTATTCACTCGACGGAGCTCTTACTGTGAAGCTAACATGGACCGGGCTACACTCTGCCCAGGCAGGCTCTTCTCATGCGACCCCGAGCGTAAGACGAGCTCTACTTCACAATTTATTAGAGCTCTTCTCCCGGTCGAAGCATGGGCCCGAGCTCTAATTTACTATTCACTGCAGCGAGGCTCTTCTATCGTGACGGGCGAGCTCGCTCCTGCTCGGGCGAGCTGCTTCTCGGCGGCCAGCGTGGAGCGAGACTACATTCATTATCTGCGTTTTACCCATTTCGCCATGCCGATTCATGGAAGCCCGGTTCAGTTTATGTATTGGCGAGCGCTGCCATTCCATTTCATAGCGAGCACACGCCTCGCTATATTGGCGAGCCATCCACCTTGCCCGGTCACGTGATGGCGAGTTCCCCATTGTCGCTTTGGCAGCGAGCTTTCATGCGATTAGAATAGCATACGAAACCACAAGAGGAAAGTAAGCCCGATTACCCAGGCCCCTTAGCAAGATCATCGGTTTAGGAATAAATGCATATATGTCGACGAATGCGGGTATATGAAAATATGTATTTATCGAAAGAAGTACATGGATCGAGGCCCCGGGGCATGAGAAATGGTAAATATATACATACGTAAAAAAAAAAAAAAAAAAAAAAAAAAAGAGAGATAAGGGGAGATAAGGGTCGAAATTCGTCCCTAAGAGTGCAGCCCCTTGGGAGGAAGGGATGACAAGGAATGAATGGATTTCAATAAGGTCATAAGGGCCGCTTGCGGAATAATCGCGGTAGATTCCTGCGCGCGCCATAGATCCTTAGGAAGATCAAAGTGAAATCTGGGGTTGGAAGTGCGGAAGCGGCTTTCCTTTGGCGAGCCGCCGGGAGCGCGAGCCGGCGATCAGCGGTTGCCTAACCTCGTCCGTGCGTGCCCAGCCGTGCCGGCCTGGCGGTGAAGGTGAGGCATGATCGCGGCATTCCTCGTTTAGCGGGCTGAAATGAATTCGCTGACCTCAGACTCGTGACGAAGCGGAGTCTCTGGCGACACCACCCTCGGAAGCTTATGACGGGCCACTTCGGTGTGAAACGCACACTATCAGTCAGCGGCATTGGCGCCGCGTGGATTCCATTTGAAGATCTCGCGGTTCGCCGGGGTGGCGACCTGCGTCCACTAACCCGGGTTGGAAGCCGCCCGCTGGCGATGCGATCCCTCTGAGCCTCGACGAGAGGTTGCACTCCCAGGCGCGACTCGGGAGATTGTGCGAACCTCTTGGGCTCGCCGCGCCAGTGGCTATTCTGAACCTCACATCTTCTCTAACTCTCGGCCCAGAGCAGAAATGACAAAGTGTGCTTGAGTCGGACAAGTCGCTCGCATCTTCAGTCAAGCTATTTGCCGCGGCGGCTCTGCCCGACTCTGCACCGCTCGGTGGCGTGGCGACCTTAAGCCTCGTCAGTCTTTGCATTGCTTCTCATTTAATTTGGCCTTTTCGGCGGACCAGCGAATGAGTAGCAACACCTTATCAAACCTGAGAAGTCGATCTTGGACGAAAAACGGAATGGTGATAAGCGTGATTTAGAGACTTACCAAGGCTGACCCTGAAAGGATAAAGCGAAGCTTCATCAGGCTGGAAGCCCTTTGACCTCGAGTCGAGAAATCCTTGACAAATAGAAGCTTGGCGCTGCTTGCGAAGTTCGTGTGGAGAAGCGAAGAATCCACCTCAGGAATTATTAGCCCTTATTTTTCGACTTCTTTCTCTTACCCGGTTCGCCACCTCGAGGAGGCAGCCCGGCGTCTTCGGAAGGCGGGATCAATACGATTACAGGCACGGCCCGCGAGCTCGCGGCCTCACCCAGAAAGTTCTCGCCTCGAAAGCGAGCTTGGAAGAGGGCATAGGGCATAAAGCCGCGAAATCATCGGCCCGTGGTGACAACGCCGCTCCGACCCTTCGAACGAGGGGGAAGTCGGAAGCGTCTGATTCTACGAACTTTTGCTTGGCTCATCCCTCTCGAGGAGATTTGTGATTTTCCACTTTTCACCTTTGCGGGCTTAGGGACAAACGCCTTACTAAAATGAACTAGAATTTCCCAAGTGGGAGCGGCCCGGTAGTGGAGTCGGGAAAAACCCCCGAGGTGTGGAAGGAGCGGGGCCTCGAAGCGCGGAGGATCGTACGGACATCGACCTAAGATGGACCCCGGGGCCACGACTTTGTCGCTCAGCATAAGGGCGAGCCGGACATTCGCCGCCGCGGGCTATGACGTTGTCTTCCTCCAGCTAAGGTCGAAAGCGAGCACGAGAAACCACGAGGAAAGTGTCAAAACCGAGCGTTGATATCTTCGAATGACCACTTGGCTAAAAGCAGGCAAATACTCACGAAGATTATCGAGGGTATGCCCGGTCGTACAGGGACACCCCTGGGGTATCGATCCTGCCAGGAAAGATTGTACTCCGAGGAACTGGCCTAGCTCCACGAAGAGAAATCTAGTCCCTTCCATGACCTATGAAGTAGGTCGGAGATTACCGGAGGAGCTCGGGCGTTTGGAGAAAATGAAGCCTCGGGAGTAAGCTATTGGAATGAAAAGATGAAGGACGAGCTATCTTGGGGCGTCGAACCCTCTATCCTAAAGACGAAAGGCTGCAGAAATACCCGGCCATTTGGGAGACCGGTTGGGAAGAGGACAAATGTTGAAATGTTGCGGGGCGCTCGGCGAAGGGTGCGTGGAAGCTTGAAGGTACGTTGTGGCGACTTGAAAAGCCCAGAGACCATCCAGGGGCACGGGTGTATAAAGAGTCGGAACATGCAGGACCCATGTGCCAACTGCACTTTGAACCTACGTTCACCTGACATGCAGAAGAGCGACATTGAGAAATCTGACCCTTGGGAGTGACTTGATCGAGTTGATTTCTTTTTACCCTTATCTAACGGAGGAGCGCCTCGAAGACGAGGTTTGAGACGAAGCAGTGTCGAAGCAATGGGAACACCCCAGCTGCACGGGATGACATCAACAGAGAAGAGTCATCGCCGATACGCAAGAAGAAAAGCGGAATTTGGACCCGTGGCGGTAAACAAATAGTAATGAGCGAGAGCGGGAACAAATAAACCACTGGGGCCTCGACTATCAGCAGAAAAGGACCACATGCGAAAGAAACGGGAGACGCGGACACAGGAATAAAGCGGAAAGGAACAGATCGGAGAAACTGAGATAGGAGGAGGAATTCGATGGGAGGCGAAGTCGAGGAGAATGAAAACAAGTAGCGAGAGCTCGAAGTCTGTTGATCGTGGCGGCGGCGATCTGCCGGCGACGCCTTTGTGACCCAGCGTAAGATGCATGAGCGAGCGGGGAAGTGCCGCCTTGCACGGCGGCCCCGTATACAAAAATTTGCCGGGGCAGCGATATGGGAAAATGGGCGATATCCGATTCAGGCGGGAAGGAATGGGCTCGTATCAAACAGGGCCCACCATATTAACTGACGGTCAGGTCGAATGGCCCAGAATCTGAGACGGGTTGAAAATCCATAGCAGATCGATAAGCGTACATCTCATCTAGCGAAATATAAAGATATATTTTATTTGTTCCGGGATCCACATAAGGGAAATAAAGGATAATGATAGATCATTGCCAGGTTGGACATCTTCTATGGAAGACTATCCCAGGGTTAGCAGCTTTTGCCTATAATACTGTTTGCGGTCAGGTGGACTAAGTAAAAATATTCCATCAATGGGAAGGACTCACAAATTACCGTAGTAGTTTGAGTCTCAACTATAAATACGAGGTCATCCGTCGGTGAAGGTGCATGACATTCTTGCACACACACTCTTGAGGCGCGAGTTCTCCAGCCTCACGACGTTCCACCCCTCCCAAGCGGTCTCTCTCTTTTCTCTCGGCCGGCTTAGGCATCGGGCTTGACACGGGCATGGCCCTCGTAGGCCCAACCTAACTGCTGTTTTTGCGGGGAGGAGGTGCTACGACGAGGTTTGCAGATCGGTATTGCAGTGATTGTAGCTTTGAGGCAATCCAGACGCACATGGCCCTTGTCTCATCCAGTCCCAGCCAACGACCCCCACTACGCTCCAGCCGATTCCAGGTGAAAAAGCATCATATACTATACCATATATATATATATATATATATATATATATATATATATATATATATATACTATATATATATATATATACTCTCCAATTACGATGGTAGAGTTAGAATATAAATTTGTGGGAGTTAGAAAATAAATTTGTGGGGTCGAAAAATTACGACTATATTTAGAGAATTGCCTAAATCAATTAAGTTGTCATGTATTCATAAGTTCTATCTTTTTTTTCCTTTTAAGTAGATAAGAGGTTTTAAAACCCCGAGTTATTACTTATTCAATTTAGGAGTATTTAGTAACACTTAATACTTATTACATAAAAATAACTTTAATTAACTTTAAATTACATTATATATAGTTAAGTTATTGACTTAAAATTCATTACTTAATTCTCCCTTTGAGTATTAATTAATATTGTTTAACAAAATTAATTTAATTTTATTACAAATTATCTAGTATAAAGGAATTCGAGTAATGATAGAGAGGTTTGTGGAGTAGCAAAATAAATCATATAGATAATTAAGATGGGAGTGGGGTGAAAGATGAAATGGAAATAGACATAGAAATAATTTGTTAAGTTTTTTAATTATTCTGATTGGGTTTAAAAAATAGGCGCGAGGCCCGCTCAGACCAAAGTAGGTTTAAGAAGATTTATATTGGCTCGTGGCTTGCCGGGCTCTGACACTTAGGCCCAAAGCGGGAGCCGAGTTCGTTCGCCAATTCGGTAACACTGGACAGCTAAAAGGCCAGTATCATAAATCAAAATTAAAATCCCCTCCTTAATAAGGGGAAGTAAGATAGTGCTCGATACTTCTTTCATAATTACTCATGGCTTAATCATCACGATAAGGACAGAAAATCCTTAATCGATAAGAGGGAATCCTTATCGTCATCGCGATTGGGAAAAAGCATTCTTACTCATCTGAATTAATTTTTGTCGGTGAAGGTGCAGCGGAGACGTTCGCTCTGGCGGTTGATCACTCTTTCCCACGAGAAAGAACTAGCTAGGCATGTCGGAGGCAGGCGAGCCATAGATCCTCTTTGTTTCTTGTTTTTGTAGGGGAGCGCATTGTCGAGCCAGTAGGCCATTGATCCTGACACGACCGACCAGTTAGGTTCCCAGAAAAGGCGTCATCGAGTTGGCAAATCTGTCAGAGGCGGCGGTTCCTTTACAAATAAAGTGATCTCGATGGCATTGGTATGAGCTGGAATACAATGAGGAGCCATGCCCGATCCTCCGTGATGCAGGACGACCCGGGGCGAGGTGACGGTAGGCCTCCGGGGCGCGGTAAGGTGCGGGGCCAGGCACGGAGCGAGGTGGGCACTCCGTCACCGACCAACGGCTTGATAGGGGAATTGGTGCAACTCACCGGGCGGATCACAGCGCGTGAGACGGTAGACCAGGAGACCGTAGCACCACCTCGGGAAGAGCAGGCTCACACCTGTTTCCGGCCCAGGAAGCATAATCCAGTAGAGTTAGAGCCTGGACCTCCACTGGCCCCGAGAGGAGGAGCCTTGACAGAGCAATACTGCAGGGGGAACATCGGGGCCTGATGAGCCCAGGCCACGCCCTCGGAATGGGAGGCCGATCAGCGGAGCAGGAGGATCGGGGAGGTATCCGGCAGGCTCGGCCACATGAAGGAAGTCGTAAAGGCCCGAGGCTCCCCGAGCTACATGGACCTCTGGTGCAGTGAATAGAAGTCACAGTTCTGGCCCAGGAATTACCACTTTCCTTCGTAGTTAGGGATCTTACATGAGGCTAGAGGCGTTCGATGGAGCAGGAGATCCGTCAGGCCGTCTTAACACTATAAGAACCGGATGGAGCTGCGCCGGATATCGAGGGCCAGTACGGTGCGAGTCTTCATATCCGCATGTTAAAAGGCACAGGCGTTGGCTTGGTTTAAGCCAGGCTCCAAAGCGCCAGTGGGGTCCTCATTTAGAGCTCTCTCCGCTTCGCATTCGTCTCCCATTCATTGGAGCGGAGGGAGAACATACGGGAAGCCGAGTTATCAACTTTGCTAGCATGGGTAGAGCCAGTAAAAGGCACAGGGGTCTTTTGTCGGAGGAGGTTGTACCAGATCTTTAAAGATTTTAGATGCGGACGAGAGTTCGCTATCCTTGCACATTCATCGTTGGAGCGAGAGTCGCGGTCGAAGATTTGATGTCTTCCATCTCAAAGAATCCTGACGAACATGGTTGAGGTGCTCGTTAAGCGGAGAAGCCACGTGCGGCGAAGAGAGCGCATCCCGAGGAGGGAGGCTCTTGACCCACCGAAGAAGAGCATGGTGGCGAGCAGCGGGGAGCGAAGCCACTAGGGAGTGAAGTGTGGGAAGTCCCCCCCGAGGAGGGACGGAGACAGCGGTCCCGAGGCTGGGAAGCATCGGAGACCGCACAGGACCACCTCAGCCCGAGCTACGACAGCGGTATTCACCTGGTTCTTTACGTGGCCGCGGTATCCGCGGGTCTTGCAGTGCGACATCGAAATTTACGAGATGGCCATCCCGGATAGGGGATATACCACACGAAAGAGATAACACCGAGTATCTTTGTGGGTTTCATAACCGGGGATGCGGGCATCGGCAACCAGTTGCTGGCTGGGAAGAAGCCAAATACTGATTCAAGCGGGGATATCTCGCTGCAGCCTCGAAGGGTGGGGATCGGGCGCGACCACCACCCAGCCTCGTAGTGACTCGGCATCGATGGCCCTTGGGGGAAATCCATGTGATCTGGGAGTTTGCAGAGTGGGGAGTCCAGCTCTGCCCCGGAAGGCTCATTTAAATGCATCCAGTCGAGAAGGAGTAATGGAAGTACGAGAAGTGTCGAACTACCTCGACTAAAATACGCTTCCCATTGTAACGATCTCAGATTCAGAGCTGGAGATATCGACTGACGAATCTTTGGTGATAAGGGTAGTTTGTGAAGCACAAACAATCCATGGGGTCCTTGTCGGTAGAATTCGGCCGCCCATCATCTTGTGGCTTTTTGACGGGATGGGCATGGAAGGAGAGAAATTTGGAACCTTGATGAAGCACCAGCTACGAGGATTCTCCGGAGAGAAAGTGCTACCTTCGAGATCTATATAGCTAGTGCTCACTTTGGGAGACCCAGTGCTAGTGACATTGTGATGAGATTTCTCATAGTAGATGCCCCCTCTTGCACCTAACGTGTTGATACAGGCGGACCCTCTCTCGTAGCCAGCCAGTCGTCCCTGCAATTTGCCATGGTGGTCGAGTTTCCTACCTGGCTGGTGGGAATGGTTCGAGGAGACCGGCGCGTGGCCGGGTGTTACTCAGTATCAATGAGCAAAGCGTTCGATTACATATACGTGGACCCGAGGCTCGACATGCGTGACGAGGTAAACACCGACTGAGCCACTCGGAAGAGAAATTTGGAGCTTATGCGGTTGTAGGCGGTAACCTGAACACACCGCAAGCATACCTTTCGGCTAGGGAAGACCTCGAAGCCTCCTTGTCACTTCTTGAGGCGCCATGAGAATGTGGCGTAGGCAGGAGGACATGGGAGGGATTACGACCTAAATAATCAACTCACGAGACTAAGCGTCGGTCCGCATGAAATCGTCGGCGAAAGAAGGAGTTTAAACCAGGAAGATAAAAGCGATTAATGAGGAGGTTGGCCGACTCCTGGGTGGTGCGATCGGAGAAGTGGAGTACCACTGAATGGTATGCTTGTCATACTCGTCGAAAAGTGAGCAGCAAATGGCGACTCTGCGCCCAGGCTTCTGCGTAGTGGCGGGCCTAAAGATAGCTTCTGCCTGGATTGTTGAGCCTTACTCAGTGGCGCCACGGTGACCGGCTGAACTCCTCGGCTTTATGGATGCTTTCTCAGGTTCTGGCGGATGACATGGACCGACTGACCGAAGACCTCATTCGGTCACGGGGCGAGGACTGTGCTATCGGGTGTGCCGCCTTTTCGGTGTTGAAAAGCGGGGGCTGCTGCAGAGAGATTGAGGTGAGCAGGATGTTAGGAAGCGAATCCTAGGGGCATCCATGGAGGTATATATGAATGACATCTTTGGTAAAATCAACTACTGGTCAGGCTCCACATAGCCCCATCACAGTCGGGAGAGCATTGCGATCCACGAGTCTGACATGAAGTTGAATCAGAAGCCAGAATGCGGCTTTCGAGTCTCAATAGAAAAATTCTTGGGTTTTTAAGTCCATGACGGGAATGAGGTAAACCCAGAACAAGATAAAGAGTTATCTTTCGACATGCTGCCATCGAGAGCATAAAGAAGTCCAACATGCGGAAGGATAGTTGCTGGCTTAGTTTTGTGTCTGGGCCGGTGATAAGTGTAAATACTTCTTCAGTTACGAAAAGCATCGATAGGATAAATGCTGCGAAAAACGTGCTGACGCAAGAACTATCTGACTCCACACCCTGAATTCAGTGAGGCCACTTTGAAGGAGCTCCTTACCTACGTACTGGCGAGTTTGAGTTTCTGTGTCGTCGATCGGAGAGCAAAGGCCGTCTGGCGCTTGATGCCCAATGCGGTAGAGGCTCACGAGAGGAGTAGAGGAGGAAAGTATCAGATGGAGAAACTGATCTTTGGCATTGGTAACCACGGCGGAAACTCAGCCTTACTTAGCCATGCATTACCATCGAAATCCCGACGAATGCAGGTAAAATGAAGTCTTCGTAAACCCGAGAACCTCGGAGAGATTGATGAAGTGGGCCGTAAAGTGGCGAGTTTGACATCGGTCTGGTAACGTGATAAAGGGGCGGATCTTAGGCGGGACCGTCATGGAATTCACCTCGGTGACTTGCCCGAGGATGCTCAGAGCGACCTTGGGACCTCCCCGTTTGGAAGGTGTCGCGTGGGCGGGTGCGATGCTGGGGGGTGGTGCTAGGACTGATGCGACTCTCGGAAAGGAATAGATATTGAGTATGCACTTTCAGTTGGGTTAGAGCCTCAACAGCGGTAGAGTATGAGGTCGTCATAGGTATGGACGACCTCGCCCATTCGATGGAAGTTGATCAGCTAGAGGTATGTGACTCCTAGTTGGTAGTAAAGCAAATAGAAGACACCACAGGGGCGAAGGCGAAAAATGATCCTATACCTCAAAGGTGGGGAATTACTAAGGGGAAGTTCGGTACTAGTTCAGGTCGGAGACAGCGTCTTAGGGCGAGAGAAAATTCACGGCGGATGCGCCTTAGCAAAGCGCGGTGACTCACGGCTCTCGACAGCCAGCGCGGAAGTAGGCACCTTTGAGAGCCCTCAGTAGATCTCAACAGCGAAGGGTCCACCCCATCATGTCCGTATTTGGATGGACCTTGGCACTACTTAATGGGGACTGCGCCAAACAATCCCGAAGGGAGGCATCGAGTTAGGTGAGAAGTTTCCCGGGTTCAGTATTCATCGGGGCCACTTTATAGCGGGTTTTTTCACACCCGTCCTCAAGTGCATTGTAGGGGGAGACGCCGGCTACGTATTGAGGGAAGTACATGAAGGCGTGTGAAGTCACATCGGGGCTAGAGGCATTAGCGGGGAAAAATCTTAAGGCGAGGATACTATTGGCCCTTGATAACCAGAGAGCCGCGACCAGACTAGTCGGGAAATGCAAAGTTTGTAGGCACGCGAAATCTCTACTCCCATCGAGCCAGCGGCTTGGGTTACAAGCCCATGGCCTTTTTCGTTAGTGGGGCTGGGCATGTGGGACCTACGCCCATTGGAAGGGCGATGCAAATTTATCGTCGTAGCGGTTGTTTATTTCACCAAATGGGCGAAGCTAGGAGCCCTTGGCTGCATCACGGAGCAAAGGTCACCTTGGAAGCAGTTTGAAGTGCCATAATATGCGGAGTTTGGTATCCAGAGCCACAGTGTCAAACAATAGGAAGCAATTCGACAATCCTAAGTTCCGGGGATTTGTGCATGAGGCTTGGGATAAGAAGCCACTACTCGTCCCGGCTCGTCCACGTCCCAATGAATGAAATTCACCATGTGCCGCGGTGAGGCCAGTTGGAAGATGCAGGCGAATGGGTAGGGAATACCTCCCCAGAGGTGTTATGGGCATCTGAGAACTACCACCTTGAGTCAGCAACTCAGGAAACCCCATTCGCTCTGGCCTTTGCTTGTACTTAGGCGGTAGCCTATCGAATGGGATTAAAATCCCGAAAGTTGAGTGGCAAGCGTGGAACATAACGAAAGTATACTGAAAGCCTAGACCTCTGAAGATGGCGTGGTCAGGTCGAAAGCGGGTCTGAAGATTACCAAGGAAGGCGAGTGCTACGACAGGTGAGAGCCCGGGAGTTAAACACAGTAACCTAGTCTTAAAAAGCTACCTTGAGGAAAAAATCAACCATGGAAACTAGGATATTGTGGGAAGGCCCTATATCGTGTCTCTGTTGATGAGACTGTAACCTCTGAACTCCAGGACTTTAAGAAGGAAAAATTCTACACCTCATTTCTTAGAACACTTTACATTACCTCAGCGTTTCTATCAATGAACTCAGGGTTGTAAATCACTTTAATAAAAAGTATCATCGACTTTAAGATAACGATCTGGCGTTCATTGATTACTTTATTTAATATCATATGAATCGAAAGTAGAGGCATCTGGTAAAAAAAAAAAAAAAATAACTGGCTGGCAATTAACACGAGAAAAATTACACTTAGAATACAAGAATTCATGCTTGAGCTGCTCCACATTCAAAGGCTTGAAGTAGCCCACGGGGAGCCGGTTCGACTCAATAAGTTAGCCCCGCAGACCTTGCGGCTTCAGTTTTGAAGAGCTGGCGCATCAGCTGAGCACGAGCTCGGGAGCCGGTTCGGCTCGGGCCGGATTAGCTGGCGGGCACCAGATCGACTTTGAAGGCTTATTTTGCTCGATTAAGACTGGTAGCCTAAGAGCGATTGTTCGAGTAGATTAAGCGGAGCCTCAGCAGTTGAGTTTTGAAGAGCTCGATTGCTCATCTAAGGCCTGGTAGCCTAGGAGCAGATTCAGCTCAGGGCGGGTCGCCCGCGGGCCTGGGCAGTTCGGAGCTGTTTGCTCGGACAAGGCCGTGTAACACCCCGAAATATACCACTACTTGAGTTTCGGACTTATTTAGGGTATATTAAAAAGCCCCAGCTATGAATTTCGGAAAATAAAACAAAGACCGGAATTTATAATAAAGCGAGGAGAAGTAAATATGTAATTTACCATGAGGACTTAGAATGTTATAAGATGAAGAGATGGGATTAGATAAATATAAAAAAAGATGAATAGAGATAAAGAGAAATGTGGGGGGACAGAAAATGCAATTATGAAAACTTAAAAGCAAAAATGAGTTTTAATTGAAGGCGAACATAATGTAACACAAACTAATTGATTTAAGACGGTGGTGGTGAGGAGAGAAAAGCGTGAGAGAGAGAGGGGAAGAGCAAGGGAAAGAGAAGAAGAGGAAGAGAGGAGATGAAAGAGCAGAAAGCGAGCCGATTAAGGTATGGAACTTGGTTTTTGGTATGGATCCTTGGTTTTTCATTTGGTTAATGGTTATTTGTTGTACCCAGAACCTAGGGTTTTTGTTAGGACTAAATCTGGCGAGATATTGAAATTAGAGGGTTGAAAACTCTAAATGTATAGAAAATAGGAATCCTTCGTTTGAGAAGGGATTCATGGTTAAATTGTAAGTAAATGAGTTAGGTTTGGTGACCCCTAAGTAATATATTCATGTTTTGTTGAGGATGGGCCACTTAACCCTTAATGAAGAGTTTTGGGAGAATTCGCTGAAAAGAATTTTGAAGATATCACAGTGAAAGATAATGAATTATTGTAGAAAAGAGTTTCTGAGGTGAATTTGAAGAATGGTTTTGAGAGGTGTATGCTCGGTATAGAGTTGATTGGGGTTGAAACATATAGAAAAATGTGAAAACACACGACACTGGGCATTTAGGGTGACTTGTACCAGTACACTTGAAAGTGTACCGGTACACTTTCGTTTACGGTCGTTTTTTGACGTATGCTAGGTACATGTTAGACGTAATACCGGTACCACTGTTTCCTGCTTTCCAGTTTCGACCAGTTTTCATATTTTAGCCATACCTTCCTCATTTTTCTTACTATCCAGATTTGAGTGATTCAGAGTGGCCAGATAAATAGACTTCAAGAGGAACCATCCATATAGAAATGAATGTCATCAGAGTGCCAAATATAAGTGAAAGCTAGAAATCATAAGTGGACATGTACAGAACCAGGTCTGGTTTCGAGTGTTGAACATAGAGAAGTCGGGTTGTTTTGGGCGTAACTTGAGTTAGGTGCTCGAATTGGTGATTGCAGTTAAGGATAGAGACCATAGCACCTTGCTTTAAATGATTATAAGGACATAGTGTCAAATGTATGATTAAGACCCCGTAAAAATAGAGTAATACAAACTGTCCCTAGAAAATTGGTAAAATGACTAGTTGGCATAAAATGCCATGATTAACTTATTTTGGATGATCAGATAGATTGATTCCAATTCCTAAGTAAAATAGATTCATAGAGGAATAAGAATATATGAATGAGATGTGATTTCATACACATCATACTTCATAAGTATATGAAGTGCTATATGTAATAGCCATGAAATAAGGAAAATATAGAAAATGCAATATGTATAGATATGTTCATAAAACATGAATATGATATTAATATAGGATATGTCATAGATATGATAGGTATAAGTCATAGATATGATAAGATACTGTTCACGAGTTATGTACTTCAAGATATGATGATGCAAAAGTACACAATGTTGAAGCGCATATGAATGTAAGATTATATGTTGTGAACTTATGATTGTCATACATAAACGAATAGATGGAACATGATAGAAATATAGAAAGTATATGAATAGATAAAGGATATGACGAGGGAATACGTAAATGATATGAATATATGATAAAAGCATCACAGAAAAGGAATAGATGGAACATGCTAGGAACACATGATAGAAAGACATAAATGATGGAAACGATAGAGATAGCTTAAAAGATGACAAACATAGGAATGAGAACATTTGCATAAATGAAGTAAGAGTACTACATATATGAAAATGTGAATGAGTAAGAAAGCCTACATGATAGGAATATAGAAAGTACAAAGAATAAGCTAAATCATAGTGACGCATAAATGATATAAGAGATATGAATATAGAAAGCATATATACGAATATGAATACAGAGTGCATAGATGCATTCATGTTATATGATAGGCAGAAACTACGGATATGAGGAAACGAGTACGGAGTAAGTAATGTATATATACATAGCGATTATGATAACAATAGTTATTCATGCTTATGAGATATCTTGAAAACGTAATAAGTGATTATGCAGCACAGAGCTAGTAGGGGATGGATGACATGCCTATAGGAGAGAATCGTTCTTTGCGACATATTCGTAAAACCTGAGATATTGAGGCCCGTTTGGGTCGGTGATATAGATCCGTTTGGATCGGTGGCCACATGGGAATCACCACAATAGGCAGAGATCAACGCCTCGTGCGAGTGATAGTACCTTGAATGCAGATGGCATATGACATGGAGTCAGCATGCCAGTGCAATGATGATACCTTCGGGTGTGCAGAGAAGCGAGAGATCAGCGCCTCGTACGGTGATAATGTACCTTCAGTTTTATGGTTTCAGTATCCGCTTCTAAGGTAATTACGAACATGAAACCAAAAGGAAATGACATGATATGAGAAATAACCTTTATATCTAGATGAGAAATCTGAGATAGTTCTGAGAACAAGTGATGTATTTATAAATTGATATGAAAATAAGTATGAGCGAAAGTAATGAAAGTATCTGAAAACACAGCGTATAACATTAGATAGAATATGAGCGACATGCGATAGTACAAGTATGAATATGTATGTATGAGAAAAGTATACGATATAAGCAGAAGTGACAAGGAATAGGCAAAGTATAATATGATAGATAAGGAATGATATGATATATGTAATAGTACATAGAAGATGTAATGATTATAGAGCCAAGCCAGATGAAAAGACATAGTAGAGACATCATTATGTAACTTGAAGCAAAGAATAAGGAACATTGAAAAGACATATAACAGCGTGAAAAGATGAACACAAGGGATAAGTATAGGAATATGTAAAGTACTCGAATAGGAATACGAGAAAAGTATAAATAAAAGGAAATGCTAAAACATAGAACATGACGAAAGATTGACATCTGATAGGAATATCGGATGATAAGGAATTCGTTATAGAAAAATGTTTAGATATATATAATGCATATGTATGGCTTGTGTGATGCGTCGGTGCGGTTGTCCATGCTTATGTTCCTTAAGGTAAAGCTTAGCACGGGTGTTGCAATCGGTGTAGGTCACGAAGTGAAGACAAGAGGATAGAGCCCGAGGACATTCCATCGGCAGCGGTAGGCTGAGATAGGTCTTACCGGTATTTGCCCGCCGATCTCGATGTTTTTTGTAATAGAAAATTTTAAATGTATGGGTAAGCCGGACTATATATGTGTATAAATTGTGATGGACACCACTTTCGTTGGTGGTTCTTTGTATGTGGTGGTTTGTTATTGCGAATTGTTTGTGCCGATAGATGCAGTACGGCTACGAGAAAGAGCAGGTCGATAGGAGTCCGGACAGGTATAGTACGATCATAGTATAGATAGTATCGCGCCCGGACTTGGTTTGGATCAGCCCGATGAGGTCGGGTGGGATCGGGCGTGACAGGGATATATAGCCACCGTCCAAGTCGCTCGATGACGACATCGAGACCGATTAAAAAAAAAAAACAAAAACAAAAGCAGGAGATAGAAAATTGGGTATTCGTGAATGGCATTACATATATCCGGGGTTCGAAGCCCGACGTAAAAAGAAAAACAGGCAAAATTATACAAGAAGTTCGGGCGTCGGCGGGAGTGGGAGCGAGAGGCGAAGAAGGGAGCGGGCCTCGGTAGGGGTGGGCGCTCCCCAGAACGATCGGCGAAAGGACTCTTCTACCTCTCGTCCTTTAGGGATATCAAAGTTAAGGTCCCAGGCCGGGTGGGCATTGTAGCCTCCTGCAGACGAGCCATCCCAGAAGCCCGACTGGTGGGCCTCATCCCTGGGCTTCGTTATCGCTCGGAGTCCTGCAGACGACGAGTTTGCGCCTGCGGGTCCCTGCAACCCATGGCACTTTCGCCGGTCGGGCGTTGATAGAGCTCACAACCTCGGAAGCTTTGCGACGGGCTGCATCTAGCTGTATTTGCTTTATTAATCAGCTGTCTCTAGCGACCTTGACTCTTTGCTAGGGTTACACACGCCGGCTCGGTGGGATGGTCGCGGCTCCTCCTGACTACACGAAGCTTTCGGTGCAGGCAGCACGCAGCCCGTCCACACAGCCACGATGGGATCATCTAGGCAACTGCGGTAGTCTGACCTCCGAGAAGCTCGCCCTGTACTCTTAAGTCATTTGAGGCCTTTTCTTTGCCCTGGGCGCGCTCGGCATCCGCCGTGGTATGCCTCAAATCGGATCTGAGCTTCACGGCCTCCTCAGTCATATTTTGCATCACATCTGATTGTTTCGGCTCGAGAAGGTAGAGCAGCCACTCCCTTGTGACAAGGCTTTGACCTGAACCTCGTTGATGCGGCCTTTTTGCCCAGGCTCTTGGATGGGTAGCCACTGCTTGGAGTACCCGACATAAAGTCGACACATAACTCAAAGCAGATGAGGCGGAGACATAGAAAGACACGAGACTTCTGGGGCTGACCCCTTGGAGGGATGGGGCAGAAGCCTCCTCAGCCCGGAGGCGGGGCACGGGCCTCATGTTGAGATCGAGAATCCACGAGGATGGACGGATCGCTGACATCAAGCTCGGCATTGAAGGCGGAATCCCCATCTCCATCGGCTTTGGGCGCTTCCTCCGATCTTCCTTGTATTGAAGGAGGGCTCAGTGCTCTGCGCGGAGGACTCAGTGGTATGGGCACTCAACCTCGGCGAGAGGCTCAGCAGCCCTCCTCGAGGAATCTTTGGCCTTTGCAGTAGAACCATAACAAAGCTGTGAACTTGAGGCTCTAGGAACCTCGGTAGGAGGTGACGGCCTTGCCACAGCACTTTCGGACACGGCTGAAGGTTTATGAAGACGGCGTCCACGACCTCGGGGTTTACCCCAAGCCAAGGTGGCCCTTCTCGAGGAATCCGGAGGTTTCCTCTTCACCTCTCAGAGATCTCACAGGGACCGACATCTCACCAGGAGCTTGAGGCTCCTTGTGGAGGCTTGACAATGGGAAGCCCATCGTGAGAGAACTTCATAACGGATGGAGGTGAAGGCCTCAAAGTAGCAAGGCGGGAGGACCTCGAACCTGAAGATCCTGGAACATCCGACCTGATAAGCTCGGAGTAAGCGCCTTGATAGACACTTGCTTGACTTCCTCTTTCGACCACATCTTGAAATTTAAGATCGAGTAGAATCACGAAAAGCACGGCCAGTACAAAGTTAGGGATACCACATAATTTATGAAAACTAGGCCAGGCCCTAAACCCAACAAAGCTCACGTAGATTCTCGGGAGTCGATTGTGAGCAGTGGGCACTTGATGTGTCTTCCTTGTTAAGGATCGTGCTCCCATTTGCGGCCACTAACAAAAAAATGCTTGATTCTTTCCCAAATTTTGTGGGAGAAGCGGGAGATCGAAGATGATTAAGTATTTGGAGCGCTTAAGATAAATAAAAGAAAGCCCTCGGCCCGACTTCCCTTCACACTAAAGAGGATTCGAGAGCAATTTATGCAGGAGCGCTGACCATATCACCCAAAGAAAACCCAGCGATGATCAAAATACCCCGTAAATTGGCGAAAGTTGAAGGCGAGACATTAAAATGTTCTGAAGACCATGCAAAGGGATGCTAGGGGAAAGCGAAGACCATTGTCTAAGGTCACCTCGAAGAAGCACACCATCTTGGGCGCCTTGAAGCAGCGTAGGAGGTAAGCGTCGGGAGACCCGGACACGGACACCGAAGCGGGGGCTCTGTCGTCTCGCGAAAATTTCCCCATATAAAGGTTCAAGCTCTGCTGGTCCCAGCAAGCATTTGCCTGGTGACTTGAGATATTAGGCCCACGGGGTGTTGATCGTCGATTCTACCCTTGCGCACACCTTGAGGAGAGGAGGTTCCCAGGGCATCTGAAGAGCAACCCACGGCTAAGCGATTTGATTCGCGCACCTTCATGCCCCGAATCGGGTACCTTAGAGGAGTCACCTCCTATCGCAAAGAGGCAGCGGACCGTGGGTATCGGATAGTAGAACAAGACCTAACCAAGCTAGTCCTAGCGTCTCGCTATATTACTCGAAGAGACAGAAGGAAGAAAGACATCGGTCCTAGGAACGAGACGAAAGGGGCCCCCGAGCAAGGTATCACAAGCGCGAAAAGAGATTAAGACAAGGTCAAGCGAATGTTAAGAAAAAGGAAACTTAGGGCTCGCGGAGTAAAAAGCTTCAATATCGGGAACCTGGTAGATCAGGAGGATGTTCTCGGAAGAAGAGTGAAGAAAGGCCCAGAGGAAATGGCGCGAGTCGAAAGTCATCATTATCCTGGGAGACATTTGGCGCGACAAAGCCTAACCGATTCAAGAAACGATACAGCCTCGCCCCACGCCGCCGTAACCAAGGGCTGGGCAATCAGGATTAGGTTTAAAAATAGCGTAAAGCCGACCACCAAGCCCAAGAAGCGTGCTTTAAAAGAAGATTTATAAGCGCCTCAATGTGGAAACGCCCGGCTCCCCGGGTGACCGCCCAAAACTGAGCTCAATCTTATTTCGCCTCTAAGGCCAATAACACCCGACAAATTTAAAGAGCCCATATCCTCAGAATCAAATCAAATCTCACTAATAAGGGAAGTAAGATACCCTTTCAATAATCGCTTCCCTAATTATCCCTTATTAATCTTAACAATGATATGACGTAAAATCCTCCATCCAATAAGAGGGAATCTTTTATCATCATCCAATTGGGAAAACATCTATTATAAATACCAGTCAAATTCTATCGATGAAAGGTACAAAGAAAACATTCGCCTTCTCTGCGCTGGATCTTTTCTTTCCACATGAAAGAACTGACTTAGGCATCAGAGCGACAACGGGCGAGCCCCCGCCGATCCTCTTTGTTTTTTGTTTTTGCAAGGGAGCGCAGTGTCCAGAGCCGCGGGCCGACCCATCAATCCCAACACGCTCTAGCTCAGTTTCGATTGAAAAAGGCATTATCAATTACTTAAAATTGAGCACTTTAAAGTTATATCATTGCTGTTTCGACAAACATACTTACTTTCCGAATGACTTAAATGAAGTAATTAAGTTATTTTAAGTTATTAAGTTGGTTCAATTAGTACCCACCTTATTATATAAGGAAAATTTTAAAAATTAGTTGTATGATAAAATTTGTCGTTTTGCCAGCTCTATTGCTTCTGGCAATGTTAGGTTTCATGCCCTCGCCATGATTGTAAAATAAAACACCCTTTTTATTTTCAATAATCCGTTTTTTTAAATTAAAAAATAATCATAATTTGCATCACATGATATTATGGAAAAAAAATCTTGATTTCATGAATGATCCGTTTGAGCGTAAGTATTTCAATGTGAAAAATAGAAATTATTAAAAAAATAACTTGTAAACCCAATCAAGTGGAGTGGTCACAATGATGTTAATTTTAGTCATTTTAATAGATATGACAGTTGAAATTATGGAAGTGATTTACCATGTATTTTATTTTTATCATTTGGTTAATATATTTTTATTATGTAGCTTTTATTAATATTGTTTTATTTTCTAATGCGCAATATGGTGCTTTATAATATAATATTTATTAGTTTAAAATGAATTTTTAGGTTTATAGTTTATTTTGGTTTATTAGAATTTTATTTATTTAATATAATTTTATAGTTATATTTAAATAAAAATAAAAGTATTTTATATATCATATTCTTAAAACATTCAAATTTGAAAAAATAAATATTTGAATAATAAATAGTGATTTGAAATGGATTTATGTAAATTATTAGTTTGAGTTAAGTGAAAAAGAATATATCATCTTCAAATATGGAGAATATGTTGACTAAATATAGGAAATCGGGTAATTTCTTGTCATTAAGATGCTCCAATGACATTTATTCACTTTTTCATTCATACGGGTATAGTATTATGTTCTTACATGACTCGAGTCTGGACCTCTCTTTTACATCCATCCCTTTTACCATATTCGTCGCTTTAATTGAAAGGGCTCGATTCTTAGAAAGTAGTAAGTGAATAAAAAATATATATATGTTTAAAAGTTAACAATTTTATTGTGTTTGGTTGATTAATAAAAAAATTATAAATAAAAAATCAAATATAAAAATGACTTGTGTATAGATATTTTAAATGATTTAATTTTAATATTTATGAGTTAAAACAAATAAAATGAGTTTGAAATAGCAAATAAAAATAATATGTTACATTTCTCATTTTTTTCTTTTTTCTTGTTTTCTACTTTTCCTCTCATTTTTGTTTATTATTCAATGCTATAAATCCATACATAGCCTTCTCTATTGACAAATACAATGAGGTTGGATAACTGTTTCACGTTTCATTTAAATTATTTATTTATCTAATCTCATACTCTACCTCATATCACATTGACATTATAAATTTGACAAAAAAAATTGTGATTTAAAATTGTGTTTGTCATAAAATAAGTAATTAACAACATAACATCAAGTTCCCATACTTGTCTAGTAGTGACTTTCCCACTCACATTGGATCCTTTTTTCTCTATGTTTGAGAAAAAAAAAATTAAAATAGGTTCAATTTTTTTCATTCTTTTATTACATTTATTGTAATTATAATTTTAATTTTAATATATGATTATGAAATTATAAATTTAGTTTTTTATTCATATTAATCAAAAAATTGACATATAATCAATTGAAAAAATGATTAATTAAAATTTTAATTAATCGAATATTTGATTAATCATATTCATTGACGATTATATTTTTTTATTTGTAGAAATAACAAATCAAACTATGCCCACCCACCCACCCCTAGTGCCTAATAGGTGGGTGGGAGAGTGGAGTTTTTGACTTTTTTCCTCTTAGGTTTAAACTACCACCTCCGCCCATATTATATCCCATAGCAACTGTTGAAATGTGTTTCATAAGTCATAACAATACAATTCAAGTAGGGAATTGTGCAATTAAATGTGTTTCATACATATTCTAAATAAGATTATAGAATGTATGTAATTTGCTAATTGTTTAAAATATTTAAATATGCTAAAAATTTCAAAAACACAAGACTTTCAAATGTTGAAATGATTAATTGTATTAGAAAGTCTTGTGTTTTTTAAAATTTAGCATATTTAAATCATTTCATTTAAGGATGGCAATTTCTTTTGAACTTGATGAAGAATATGATACATGATCCGAATTAAGAAGGATATGAATGAACATTTTAGATCCGATTAAATATTCGAATAATCGAATTCAGAGATTTTCGAATTTGGAGATGAGACGAGTTTGAGTATATCCTACCCGTCACGTCCCCGACCCAAATACCCAATTAAATAGATAATATATAAATATAACATGTATTTAGTTACATTAAAACCCCCTAAGGGCAAAAACATTTGGGATTTTTTAAAACAATTCATTCCACAAATTAGAATAGCATATTTAGGTAGGGTATTTGTACCCGATCTTTCCATAAATATGGGGATATGGATAAAAAAAAACTAAATCTAATAAGGATGGGGATGTATGAAATAATAAATTTAATGAACGGTAATCTAAAATCCTCGTCTGGGGTCTGACCCAATTTATCATTATCCCTAACACCATCCTTCATCACAAAAAGAGGCTAATCACTTGATTGGAAAGTAGCCGATAATTCGTGCCGCCGCTATTGCCGTGTCTCGAGTCGTGATCAATATACATGTATTTTATCACTTGCTAACCTAAACACGACATACGAATAATAATCGTATCGTACCAATAAATTTAAACACTAATTCAATTAAGAATCGAAGAATACAACAAGACATGCATAACCCGTTTATTAATTTGTTCATTTAAATTAATATAATGTATAATTAATCTATTAATATTTAACACAAATAACATATTAAATAGGTTAATTTGAGTTAAATATTAATTTACATAATAATTAAACTATATTTATTTCTTATTATATGGATTAACACAAATACAATTTATTTATTAAACGACTATATACAGTCACTACGAATTTAACTAAAACATAATTATACTTAAATTAAACACACAAAAATCATATCGGATTGAGAAGTCGTATCAAATTTTATTAGTTCTATTGAAAAGCCTACTGAAGATCCATGTTCCTCAGCCACGTGCGTGTTGGTTCTTGAAGAGGTGAAGATGCCCTCCACCTCAGCCACGTGCATGTTGCAACAGTTTTCAGGACGAATATGTTGCACGTGCACCATTCAACCACTCCTTTATTGTGACAACGCTTTCATACTTAAATGTAATAAATATTATTTATATAATTTTAATTAAAAATATTTTAAATTTTAATAAAATAAAATAAAATTTTAATTAAACTTATTATATTAAAACTGTCAATTATCGTTATTATAAACTACGATATTACACATTACTTTTATCTTTATTTCAATTTTCAAACTAATTTAATAATTCCTTTTTTTAAAAAAATTAATTTCATCTAAACTTCCTGAACCTTAAATACTGCAATCAATGTCCTTGATTTTAGGGACATAGGTTCATTAAAAAATTACTCAAACACCCAAGCAAATGGTCGTTTTTTAATTTTACTGAAAAGTAGTAAATGGGCAGATTCTTAACTGTTTTAAATTTTTTCACTACTTACGCCTAAGGATAGTTCGAACACCACATTCCAACTTGGAAAATTGCAACTTATTAAAGCAGGCTTACGTTAAAAAGTCCATTAATCAACCTGATACTCTTTAATTATTGTATCAGTTACATAAGAATTTTCAATTCATAGGATGAGAGATATCCAAAGCATTGTTTGAAGTCTCTATTACTGTTGAAATTTTCATGTTCCCCTAAATTATTTATTAACTACCATTTTTTAATGGAATTTTTTCCGTTGTAGATTTTAGGTTATTTGATTAAAGGAGTGTCATTGAAAACCCAAGTTTTGAAATTTGACCTTGATAGGGTTTGAAAAAATGGGCTCGTAGGCCCACTCGCCAGATCCAACGAAGAGGCGCGCCCATTGAAGCGCTCAGACCTTATCACACCCTGCACAGTGGCTCAATCCGGGCACGCCCAAAGGCCTAAGTGAATGATCAAGAAAGCCCACATTCTATAAATCAAACTACATCTCTACCGATATGGAAATAGAATAACTTCCGATAACGTATTTCCTCGCAAATCAAACTAAATCTCATCGACAAGTGGAAATAATAATCTCCGACACAGACATTCAGAACTAACTAGATCCCATCAACAAGGAAAATAAAATTATTCACGATATAATACCATCCTACTCTGACGTTCCAAGTCCCACTAATAAGGAAGAAGGATAATTTTAAATAAAGTGCTCTCACAATCAAAATCGATAATCGATAAAGTAAGAAAATATCCCGGCCCAATGTAAAGTTAATCCTAATCACCATCTAACTGGGAAAACATATACTATAAATACCAGGCCACCCTATCAGTGAAAGGTACGCAACACATTCGTCATCTAAGCAATCCATCTTTTCTCACAGTGAAAAGAACTGATTTTTGAAGATCTGAAGCCGTCACTCCGCGAAGCCCTCACACCCCCTTCTTCTTTGTTCGCAGAGGGATTGCCACGCCCAAAGCCTGCATACCAGCACTACAGGAATCCAACTTCAGCCCCGACGATCCAGGAGCCTACAGACCAGCCCGCCAGCAGTCCAGGTCCAGCCCAACGACCCCGACACGCTCCAGCCTGGGCCGGCCAAAAGCATCACCGGGCTGGCGCCGCCCCGTGGAACGACAGCCTCTTTGATAACAAAGACCGGATCTCCGCGCATCACCGATGGTATCAACCCTCACGCTGTGGAGCAACGCCAATCCTCCAAGGATGATCCGCCAGACGCTGACAGCCAGACCACCCGCACGCTAGGAAGCGATGCAAGCCAACAAAGAAATCTGTGCGGAGGCGCTCCGCCTCACCAACCAACGCCTAACAGGAGAAGCCAGAGCAACTCACCGCATTGTGACAACACCCACGAGACACAACAAGCACAGAAGGTCGCCAACTTTCCTCCTCATGCCAGCGCGGCAACACAATCTCGACATTCCCGAGGTGCTGAAATGTAGGCAGAGCCAGCCGAGCCAGGGGGCACGAACCACAATTAGCCCCTGGAGAGGAAGGCAACAAAGCAACACTCGGAGGGCATGTCGGGAACGAAGAACTACGCCACCCTCAGCAAGGAGCAGGAGAGTAGTCATGGGAGTAGAGGTTCAAGAGCCTCCAGCAAGAGCTCAGCCGTGTGAAGGAGGTGGTAAGAGGACGCGCTCCTGACACTATGGACACCTTGGTACAACAAACTGAGTCACCCTTCACGGCCGAGGTGCTTCACTTCCCTCTTCCAGCAAAATTCAGGATGCCACAAGTGGAAGCATTCAATGGTGTCAGAGATCCAGTCGATCATCTCAACACTTACAAAAACCAAATGGAGCTGCATGGGTATCAAGACCCCGCGGCGATGCGTAGCCTTCTCGCTATCACATTAAAAGGCCCAAATTTCTTGCCTCGTTTAATGTATCGCCGCCATCAATCTCCCCTCATTCGTGAGTTATCCATTGCGTCGCCTCTCACTTCATCAGCTTCGGACGATAGAAAGCCAAGTTATCATCTCGTCGACTCACCGCTGCAGCCTCCAAAGAAAGCCTCGAGGTCTTATGTCCCGTAGATTTAATGCCGAGTCTCTCAAGGTAGATATACCCGATTTAATAGTTAGCGATCACCGTATCTATCACTGGATTAGGGTTCACGAAAGACTTGATGTTTTCCATCTCCAAAAATCCCCAAGCAAGCATGGTTGAGGTGCTCGCAAGGGAGCTCCTCCACCCATAAAGAAAAAAGCGGGACAGACAAGAGACGAGGACGGAGCCCCAACATACAAAGCGACCGGGAAAGGTCTCCAAAGAAAGATGGAGAAAGGTCCCCGAAAAGGCGTAACCTCATGCTAGTGATCGCTCCAGGGCCCAATCAACCGAAAGGCGACAACGTTATTCCTCGCGAGGCGACCACCCCCTTAACGGCCCGCATAGCAGTCCCGCACGGCACGAAACGAACAGTTCCTGAGGTGGTCAACTCAAATGAAGTCAGACCCCGCCACAAGAGACAACACTAGATATTGCAGTTCCACAAAGCGGATTACGACACCACACCTGATGATCAGATAATGCCTTAAGAAGGAAATAGTATTTAATACTGGCGCGGTATCTCTCCGATCGATCTCATACTCTCAAAATCAGCCTCAGAATCAAGCTTAGAACCAAGCTCTGGCTCAGCAGCCACCACCACCACCTCGATAGACAACAACTCAAGACTAATGTAAATTTTTAGAGAAATCCACGTGATCTCGGGAGGATTATGTGGGAGGGGGAATCCAGCTCAATCGTGAAGGCCCATCCGCAGCATCGCCTACAGAGATAGCGAAGTGGGCTGTGCGGTGTCCAAACTACCCTGCCCGACACATCCATAACTTTCTAACTCACTGAGGGATGCTAGCACCCCATGACGACCCCCTTGGTACCCGAGCAATCAGGGCTAACAAAACGGTCCATCGGGTCCCGTTGACAACCGGGGTTCGCCGACATCATCTTCTCGCCTCGACTCGACATAAGATGGGCATCGGAAGGGAGAAAATGGAACCCGTCAGCACCCATCTACGAGGATTCTCTGGAGAAAAGGTATTACCCTTGGGCTCAATACAACTAGTACTCACCCTTGGGATCCCCATGCCGTGCTTAATTTACGACAAAGAAGATTCCTCGTCAGAACGTACCCCATCTCCGCTTATAATATGTTGTTAAAGTAATCTCCTTAATGCACAAAGTCATTCCCTCCGCTACCACATGATGATCAAGTTTCCTACCGTAAAGCTGAATAGGAATTGCCCAGGAGACTAACGAGTGGCCAAGGAATGTTACCGCTGATCCATGAAGCAAAACGGTCGATAACATATCCTCGGGATGAGCTCGAAATGCCGACCTAAGATTCACCTCGACCTGAGCCCTAAGAGGCTGAACCCGTACCTTTGGATGATGACCCTGAACACCTCGCCTACATCGGCTCCCAACTGAAGATCCTCAAAAAGGCCCTCTCACCCATTTCGGCATTTAACAAAGACGCCTTCGAGTGGAAAGAAAACATGAGAGGAATCGACCCTACGCAATTATCCATAGGCCGAACGCTAGCCCGTCTTCGCCAAGAAACAAAAGAGTAGGAGCTTCGCCGCCCGACAGCAAAGCCGACCACCAGGAGGTCGCAAACTCCTCCAAGCAGGAGCAATCAAAGCAGGTGAATATCCTCGAATGGTCGCCAACGCCGCATTTGTCAAAAAGCAAATCCAAGAAGGGCGACTGCATCGACTTCACCGACATCAATGTGAAGGTGCCTAAAAGGATGGGCTTTCCCTGCTCACGACCGATCTCACCGCATGCCACTGCTGGCCATGAACTCCTCAGTTTTATGGATGCCTTCTCCGGCTACAATCAGATCAGCATGGACCCAGATGACCAAGAAAAGACCTCATTCGTCACAAGGCAGGGAACCTATTGTTATCGTGTGATGCCTTTTGGACTCAAGAACGCATAAGCTACCTAACAGAGACTAGTGAACAGGATGTTCCAGAAGCAGATAGGAACGACCATGGAGGTGTACATAGATGACATGCTGGTAAAATCCACCTCACCGCTCGAGCTCCACATACCATCCGTCCGAGGCCTTCCGCATCCCGAGAAGCGGGCCAACATGAAACTCAATCCAAATTCAAGTGTGCCTCTCGAGTATCACCGAAAATTCCTAGGTTTCATAGTCAACCACCGAGGAACGAGGCAAATCCAGAGTGGCCAGCGGTTAAGAAGCTCGACATGCCGTCGCCCTCAAGCATAAAGAAGGTCCAACGTCCCGATGCAGAAGGATTGGCCGCGGTCATTAGCATCCGGTGGCTGCTGATAAACGCACCCTCTTCCAAGTTTCAAGAAGGCCTCAATGATAAATGGGCGCGAAGAAGCGCTCTTAGCATTGAAAACATACTGCACCCCCCATTCCGGTAAGCCCCACTGCTGGGAGCCCTCACTCTATACTTAGCGATATCGCACTTCTCGACCACCGCCCTCGTCGTGGGGAGACAAAGACTCCGAGTGCAACACCCGGGGCTTTACTATTGCAAATGCGTCTTTAGAGAGGAGCGGAAGAGAGGTACCCTAGATGGAGAAATTCATTGCACTAGTAACGCAGCTAAGCTCCGCCCCTTACTTCCGTGCTCATACTATAGAAGTTCCAAATGTAATATCTGGCCAGCTAAGTGTTACATAAACCATGACCCGGGAAGGTCATGAAGGGCCATGAGCTAAGCGAGTCACATCGATATGTCGGGGCAACCTTAATAAAAGGGCAGGTCTTGAAGAGATCACATGGAATTCACCTCAGCAGAGCCTACCGAGAACACCCAAGCACCGAATCGTGACCTGAGACCCATCTAGAAACTTTCCCAGAAGTGGGCCACAAACGCACAAGGAAGCAGGTTTAACTCGACCTCCCGTAAGGGAATGGATGATCGAGTATGCGCCGCATTCGACTCCAAGCCCAACAACGAGGTCGACATGAGGTCGCCATAGCAGCCCTCAACCCTCGCCATTCACTAAATTAACAAAATGAGTACCGCAAATACCCCAGCTTTATAAGACAGTTTCAAGACACCTACGAGGCCAAAAAAGCTTTAAGAATGTTCCTATACCTCAAAAGGTAGAGATTCAGGATGAAAAGTTCGTACGTCCAGTCAAACATATCCCCGCAGCAGAGAACCCCCGAAGCCGATGCCCTCAGTAAAACTAATACCGACAAATTTCACAGAAGACCCCGCAGGTCAACACCGTCGACACTCCTCGCAGAGCCTCTATAGATCTCTGTGATTTGAAGCTGGCCCAAATCGTCCGAGCCGAGCTGGATGGACCCCATTTAGGATTACATAATAGACGGACGTCTACCCGACGACCCAAAAGAAGCAGCTAAAATCAGGACGAGGTCAGCCAGGTTCACTAATCATAAGGGAAGCTTGTACAAGCGAGGTTTCTTCACACCCATCCTTAAGTGCATCGCGGGAAAAGATACCGATCACTGCCAAGGGAAGCACACTCAAGATGAGCACATGCGAAAAACTGCGATCTGAGCTCTGGGCATTAGCAGGGAAGGTCTTAAGACAAGGGATACTACTGGTCCACAATACCCAGAGACGCGACCGACCTAGCTAGGAGATGCAGGCAGATCCGCGTGAGCATGCCAAGATCTCACGCTCCCATCGAGCCTCGACATCAATACAAGCCCCGGCCTTCCAACAGCTGGGGTTTGGACATACTGGGACCTCACTGGAAGGCCAATAAATTCATCATCAAGCCGCAGTGATTACTTCACCGCGGGCCGAGGCCAACCTTCGCCCACAATCACGTAATGTAAGATACGCACTCAGCAAGGAAACGATCCATATGCGTGTTTAGTATCCCTGCGAGCCCCGGTATCAAACAATGAAAGCAATTTGACAACGCCAAGTTCAAAGGATTTTGCGTTTAGCTCTAATTAAGAATTATTTACTCGCCCCCAAAGACATCCGCTAGCCTAATGGTCGTCAAGTCACCATCGAACCCTTAAGGCCGTGACAAGACCAAATTGAAGATCTTAAAGGCAAATGGGTAGAATTCCCTCCCGAGGTGTCACACGCCAATCCATACGGCCTCCACGGTTCAACCCGAAAACCTCATTCACCCTAGCCTTTGCACTGGCGAGTCTCCTATCGAGGCTCAAGTTAAAGTCCCTAAGGATCGAGTCAAGGAGGTGGGAACACAAATGACGAGGCTCTTCGCCTAAATTTGACTCCTCCTAGATGAAAACGTGAGCAGGTTCTAAGGCAGCACCTTGAGATTACCGTAGGAAGACTGGCCAGGTATTACAACCAAAAAGGTCAAACCTAAGAGCTACATGCCAGTGACCTAGTTCAAGAAGCTCCCGCCAAAGAAGGAAGAATCCGCGCATGGAAAACTAGGGTCCAACTGGTGGGCCCTACATCATATCCCGCCATCGTGACATGGTAATTACGAGCTCCGCATGTAGGGAGGGAAAAATTCTACATCATGCTTGAACGCTGAACACCTAAAACTTTTTATCAAGAGACCCCGCTTGTAATCTTAAATGAAGCATTATCAATTTTCGTATGACGACGGAGTGTTTACCTGTTATTTTGTGCGACGCCTCTCAAACAAATTTTTACATATAATGCCTGGGAAAATTATAATGCAACATAGAGAAAAAGTTCATAGCCATAAAAAGAAAAAGCCCTCTTTATTCCAATCGGGACATATCTAATTACAATCGCAGTGCTGTCATCCCTTACATCTGAAATACATGGCATGCGCCTCAAAAAAAAAAAAAAAAAAAAAACCTCAGAAGCAGCAGAAAGAAAACGATGAAAATAAGGGAAGAAGGCGTAAAGTGGAAAATAGGAGAAGAAGAAAAGGGATGGAAAGAGTTTGTGCGAAAGGAAAGAAGAAAAATGAAGAAAGAAAGGAAGAGAGAATGAAGGAGAAGGAGAAAGAGAAGAAAGGAGAGGAAGAGAAAGAAGAATAGAAAATAGAGAAAGTGGCATAAGAAATGTACCGCCCTCTCCGGACACATTCCCTAGCACGAAGCTAGGGAATAACATGACTCCCATAAAGGGGAGACTAGGAAAACACAACCCACAAGCAGGTCCAACGAACCGAACTGTAGTCTTCAGCGGATCCCCGGGCGGCACGTATCAAGCTTCGAATGCCTACATCGGGCAGATCCCCAATTTACGACCACATAAGGGGCAGTATCCAAAGTAAAACTCCATAGCAATGAAGCCGCCTATTTGTAAGAAGGCCAAAGCACTCCAAATTGCCAAGAATCGCTTCAATTCTCTATAAATCAACATTAAAGACACTCGTGATCTTCCAAGAAAATCGGGTCGAATGGCTGCACGAAGAACGACCAACACGAGCCTCGACCACTCGCACGTGCCACTGCTCTAAGAGCCTTGACTGCCCGTGCTTAAGCCTCCATGAGGCCCGCCCGGAAGCCCAAGAAATTCACTTTGAAGAGCGCTCGACTACTCTACACAGCCACGCAAATTCTAAGAGCGATCACCAAAGAGAGCCGCCATCAAGGCCTCGTTGCTCAGAGCCCGAAGAAATTTCACTCGACGAGCTCGACCACCGCACAAGGCCACGCGTTCTAAGAGTCGATCCGCCTCAAAGAGATCAGCCATCAGCGCCCTACCGAGCCCGGGCAGAAATGACTTCAAGAGCTCGACCACTGCACGTCACGCAGCCCTGGGTATCGATCGCCTCAGCTATATACCTAACAAGCCCCTCGCCGAGCCCAAAGAGCTCACTTTGACAAGCCCGACTACTTCCGCACAGCCACGCAGCCTAAGAGTCGACGCTCAGTTATATCGCCAACATAGCTCGGGCCAATGGAGTTCAGCAACACGACGAGTCGACCGCATCAAAGCACGCAGCCTTAAGAGTCGATCACCAAAGCAGGCGTCACAACGCGCCCACGGTCAACACCACTTTGACGAGCGCCGACGACCGCATGTTCACGCAGCCTCAAGAGTCGATCACCAGTTATATCGCCAACATACCTCTACCGGAGCTCGCCGCAGAAATCACTTCGACGAAGCCTCGCCGACTACCGGTCAGCCACAGCCCCAAGAGTCGGATCACCAGCTATATGGCCAACAGCCCCCACGCCCCGGAGTCTGGGGGCCAAGAACCCACTTCACTGGCTCTCACAACCTCCGTCTTCAGCCAGCGCAGCCTTAAGAGTCGATCACCGCTGATAGCGCCCACACAAGGTCTCAACACGAGCCCAAAGGCCAGCCTCGGGCTGACGAGCTCGACTACTCCGTGACAGCCACAGCCCGCGTCGATCGCCCCGTGCCAGACACAACAAGGCCCGGGCTCGGAGCCCAAGCACTTCACAGAACGAGCCGACCACTCGCATGCCAATACAAATTCTTAAGAGTCGATCACCAAAGAGTATCGCCAACAAGGCCCTCAAAGACTCAGAGCCTAGCAAACACTTGACAAGCCTGACCACTGCAGACGCAGCCACTGTACCAAGAGAGCTGACTCACTGCCAGTATCGCCCACAAGGCCTCAAATGAGCCCGAATTTCACTTGACTTAGCTCGACCACTCGCAGACGGTGCCACCCAAACCCTAAGAGTCACCCCGCCATGCTATATCACCAACAAGGCCCGCCGCCGGAAATTAATACTTCACTGACGGAAATGACCACTTCACTCGTGCCACGCAAACCCTAAGAGTCGATCGCCAGCTTTTGGGTTCCCACAAGGCCTCAACGCCGGAGCCCACAGCCACTTTGACAGCCCACCACTCGCCCGTGCCATGCACCTTTCGATCACCAAAGCCAGCCCACAAGGCCTCGCCCTGAGCCAGCCACAGCCGCCTCCGACGACCCTCGACTTATTTCCATAATGTGCCATGCAAAACTTAAAATCCGGGGTCACCAGCAGAGCATCCCACGGGGGCTTCTCGCTGCCCAAAGCTCAACCGCTCAATCCCTACATCCCAGAGCCGTCGACTCGTACAATGTACCCAAGAAATCAATACGCGCTTAGAATATCAACATGAATCAGAAAAATAGAGACAAAAGTGGTAAAAGATCGCTTATTAAGGAAAAGGTTGATATGTCCCGGTCCCAGCCCAAAGAAAACAAGTAAAACAAAGATCAACATCGATATGCACCAAAGAACTGTGCATCGAAGGAGTAGAGCAGAGGGTGAAGAATGGAGCTGGGCCCCATCGGAAGTGTCGTTCTCCGTAATAGTCACAGAGATGATTCCCCGCCCGTCACGCTAGGAATGTCAAAGTTGAAGTCCAAGCTGGGATAAGCATTAGCAGCTTTCCTCTGAAAGGCTAGCCACCTAGAAGCCCATTGAGTACAGGCCTCATCCCTCAATCTTCCTATAACTTCATCCCGCTGAGCAACCAGAGTTATTTATTGATGAAGGGTCCATCGTGAGCCCACTCTTAATGCCCGGTCGAGTTTGTCACCGTAGGCCTCACGACGAGCCCCTTCCAAGAAGCGCCTCTGCCTTATCGCAGCCGACTCGAGACGCTAGCTTCCTTAGACTCCCAGCCGCCGGGATGTGAGAAGCTCATCCTTAACCATCTCCAAGTCATATCATGTGATCGCGTACCGTCCCGTAGCCTTTAAAGTGTATTTTGTGCAACCCGCAACTCATCCCCGAACCTCCGAAGCTCGCCTTCAACCCGCCCTTTCTCAAGCCGTTCTTCGCCTCATCTTCACCCTACCCAGCACGCGCCGACGTGGTGTGCTTCATCGACAATATCGACCGCTCCCGCCACACATGCGCTTAGACTCGACTTTGCGAGCCAACCCACTCAAATGTGAGGAAGCCACCTCGCCTCACAAACCCGGCCGCGCAGATGACTCTTCTTCACTTGGGCCGTTCTTTGCCAAACCCTTCAAATGAGTAGCCACCTGCACATCCAACATAGAATCAATATCCAACGCAAGATCAACACTCAACTCAAAATGGAATCAGACACGACAAGGTATGGGAACTTACAGAGGCGACCCTGAGAGAGATAACCAAAGCTCCTCATCAATCCGCAACGCCGACCTCTCGAGATCATAATCCTTAAGAATTGACGAGAGATAAAGGTCACGCCATGTCTCGCATCGTAGCAAAGAGTCGCCATCTCGCCAATTTCGAGTCCGATCCCTTCCCTCCTCAATTTTTCTCGCCTCTGGTGTGGCCTAACACTCTTCAAGTGATTCCATACAAGGATGGGCACACCGCCAATCTGGCCGCTTCAACTAATCCCACCCAAGGGACTTTATTTCGCAGCAAACCCAGAATCCGGTCAACTCAAGACTTAGAGCCTCACCAGGCAACAATGCCCGCTCCGGCCGACGTGGGCAGACTAAGAGAGAAGAGGAAAGATTTTTCCACTTCAACCTTGACCAAAGCCGGCCGACCTCTCTCAACGGAGTCCAGGGTCTTCCGTTTCACCGGCTTCGGTGACAACGCCTCCAACCGCGCGTAAGCTCTCCCTTGGGCGGGCTTTGACAAACGGAGGGCCCGATGGAAACTTTATGGTTGAAGGAGGCGAAGGCTCAAAGAAGGTAGCGGGCTGACCTCGAGCTCGTAAGGGCCGTGGAAATGTCCGACTCGATCGCCGTAGGGCAGGAGGAAACTCAAAACAACGCCGCCGCCTATGACGTTATCTTCAGACCAGATCGCATTCGAACGAGAGGCATAAAACAATGCGTAATTAGAAATACCACAACCCCATAAAGGTTGTGGTACTAAAACAAAGCGAACACTGCGCGTGAGATTCTCTGTGTCCACAAATCGCACGGAACGCCAGTCGCCGCCCCGCCAAGAGTGGTCATATTCCCAATCGCGTCGCTAACAGCAGCGAGCTTCCCTCCAAAGCCTCGGTGGGAAGAGGGAAGATCGGAAATCACCGTGAGGAGCGCCGTAACATCGAGAAAATAGTAGAAGCCCCTCGTGTTTCTTCGCGCTAAAAGTTAAAGGAACAGTTATACCGAGCACCAAGTCCTCATTCCTAAAGAAACCAATAGTCCAACCAAAATACCCTGCAACCATCAGCGAGAGCCGAAGATGAGATTGAAGTGTCGCAAAACCCTTTCATGAAGGGATGCAGGAAAGCGGAAGACCATTATCGAAGGCCACTTGGGCCAAGCACACCATCTTAGGCAATTTAAAACCACATGGAGGTCAAACGCCAAGGATCATATACTCTGAACGCCAAAAGAAGGTCGATAACGTTTAGCAAAGGTGGCCCCATATGAGGGACCGACCTTGCTAGGCCCCACAGTTAAAGCATGCTGAACGGCGGATTTCAGGTATTCTGACCCTCCAGGATATTTAATCAGGTCTACTTTCCCCTTACCCTTGTCCAAGGGAAAAGGGGGCGCCCCTGGGGCATCTCGAAATTCAACCCCCGCCGAACGCCGAGGCGCCGCCAAATTCACCGTAAATCGCAACAATGGCGAGTCACCTCACTACTGTAGAAGAAGAGCAACCCGAACCCATGATGAAAGCAAAAATGAAAACAAAATCACTAACCCAACTAGCGCCGTCAGATCAGTTTAAAAAGCATCAGCGCTAAGGGACGCATGTCCCGTGGAATAAAACGAAAAGTTATCTCGTGAAAAACCCGTGAAAAAGTCGTAAAGCAAAGAAGAGGTTTCCAAGAGATCGAGCAATACGTTATGCAGGGAGGTCTGGCAAAGAAACAAAAGGAAACTGAAGAAGCGGGAAAGATGAGCGCCGAAACCAAAGAGTCATCACACTATCGCAAGACGAAGCGCGATGGCGATCAAGTTTAATCTTCAACTAGCTCACACGTGAAATTAGTATCCCAGATTAAATGCAGTTCTGCTTCCAACATCACATCGTATACAAGGGCCGGGGGTAACTGATGGTTTGAAAATGGGCCTCGGTCCACCGCTTACCCAACGAAGAGGCAAGCCCATTGAAGCGCTCGCATCTAGGACGCCGTGCCCCAAAACGAGGGTCCACCCGCACGGCCCAAAGGCTGGGTCATCATGGATGATCGAGAAAGCCCACATCCTATAAATCAAACTTAGATCCCAGGCATCGATGGAACAGACAATCCCCGATAACGTATTATCCCGCAAATCAAACCAAATCCCACTGCGGAAATAAAATAACTCGATAACGTATTATCTTGCAAATCCAACTAGATCTCATCAACAAGGAAAATAAAATAATTCACGAGAGCAATAAGTCATCCTAATGATCAAGCCAAGATCCCACCAATAAGGAAGAAGGATAATTTTAAATAAAGTGCTCTGTCAATCAAATCCAATACCGATAAAAGCAAGAAATATCTCGTCCAATGGGAAAGAATCATAATCACCATCCAATTGGGAAAACATATACTATAAATACCAGGTCACCCTATCGGTGAAAGGTACGCAACACATTCGCCTCTAAGCAATCCATCTTTTCTCTCAGGAAAGAACTGACTTAGGCATCTGAGCGGCCACGCTAAGCCCCCACACCCCCTTCTTTCTTGTTTTCGCGAGTGCCACGCCTGTGAGCCCGGGCAGACCAAAGACTCATAAAGAATCCAACTTCCAGCCCCGACGACCAGAGCTAAGTGCACTGTACCCCACAAGAAATTCAAGTCCCAACGACCGACACTTTCCAAATTCCCAACCGATTGAAAATTTATTATTTTACAAGGAGAAATATGGAAATAGTTAGATTCATAAATTTTAGGATTATTTCATCACTTTCAAACCTTTTTTTTTTTGACATTTATCCACTTGCATATTATACTGTAGTACTTTATTCTTGATTCGATCATGATTCTTTCATATGTCAATTCCACCTTTGTACCACTTGATTAAAGTTTCAAGAGTAGCTTCTTGAAGTTATACTCAATTATATCCCATAGATTCATTGTAATAAATATTCAGAGAATTTTCTTGGAAACACTTTCTATTTTTTAAAATAATAAAATAAAATAAATGTCTTTTTTTAAATATTCTAGTTTCAAGATAATAAATTGTTATTATTTTGACTCGAACTTAATTGAGACCCCTCTTTATACCTTATGTCTTTTTTAACAAACACTTTTATCATTTGACATAGGAATGATGAGCAAAATAAATATTTTATATTTATAGCATATTTAAGTTTTGTTGAGTATCATAGCATATCTTCGGGATATTCTATGGAATATCCACAAAATATGCTAAGATATATTCAACAAATTTTAAACCGCCACTTACATATTATTTTTCCCTGAGAAGATGTGAGAACACAACTTTTAATGTTGCAACCAGGTCTCTATAGTTGGTTATATCTCTCCATGGAATAACCATCCATTATTTTCGATTCAAAAAAAAAAACCATCCATTATTTGATTGGAATAACCACCTTTTACGAGGTCTTCTCTTATGGAAAGAAGTAATGGTTCAACCCTTTTATTGAAATAACCACACATGGGATTTATCTCTCTTAATGGTGAATAACCTCTCTTCTATTTGATCTTCTTTCATGGAAATAAATAACGACCAACCATCTTTCCTAGCAGTACAATTAATTGGATAGCTAATCACCCTTTTATTTAGCCTTCTTTGACGGAAAAAATAAATGACCAACCACATTTCTTAATGGGGGCAATGTATTGAAATAATTTAGGGTTCAATTATAAAAAGCTCATTTGTATATAAGAACGAACATCGTTAATTTTCAATAGTTTTTCTAAGTGTTGTTAGACATAGGATCTCATGTAAATTAAAATTTTGTTTGAAAACTTAGCCCCGCTTGCATTCACGAAAATTTTCAATCCTATCCAAAACTGTAATATGAAAATTTTCAATTGCCTCTAATCTTAGTTTTCATTTCTAAAATACGCTTCGTGATTGACCATTAAAATACGTTTTCATTTTCAATCCTGCATTTGGTTGAACACTCGTTGAATTTAATTGAAAACATGAAACAATTTTTACCCCGTTTTCCGATTCATATATAAAATGTTGAATCTATTTTCTTTGTTTTCAAAATTTGTTTTCGTCTTATTCTCGTAACTAAACGAGTTTTCCTTGTTTTCGAAAAGTTTGAATAAAGAAAATAGAAAATTTTCTACCTACTAAATAGGGTCTTAGATTTCAAGAAAAGCTATTGAATTTAACGGTGTGAAGCTTTTTAACCCAATAATTTATTAGAAAACCTACCCCAGTACTTGATCTTCTTTGATTGAAATAATCACTGACCAACCAAACACCTTATTTAGTACTTGCAATTATTGGAATAACCAACCACCTTACTTAGTATTGCAATTATTGGAAAAACCAACCACTTTTTTTATTCATTTTATTAGAATAATCAAGCTTTTTATAGCTAAACTCAATAATTTATTAGAAAACCAATCCCTGTACTTGATCTTCTTTGATTGAAATAATCAATGACCAACCAACCACCTTACTTAGTATTGCAATTATGGGAACAACCAACCACTTTTTTTATTCATTTTATTAGAATAACCACCCTTTTATTTGGTCTTCTTTGATTAAAATAAGAACAAGAGAAATCAAACCCAAGACCCAACTTCAACCCTTTTCAGTTGTGAAAACATACCATTGGGCTGAGCCCTTTATTTGTTAAAAGAGTTGTATCCTCTAAGCTAAACTACAAACTTTGCCATTTTCATAAATAGCATATAGAATCACTACTAATTATATTTGTCTGCTTCCATATATCCGAAGTCTGCTTCCATGACTTCGGTGTACTATAAGTTACACGAAAGATCTGAGTCATTGGTTCCCTACAAGTAGATAGATGATTTTGTCGGAATCCCGGGACATCAATCCAGAAATCTATGATTTCATATGCAATGGAAACAAAAAATAAAATTACATACTAACCGGAATGGAACTTATCCATGAATCTTCCAAGCAATAACCGATTTGCAGGTCTTGACCGCAGAGTGTGGGCTCCAAGAACAATCCAATGCCTTCTTCTTATTAGATCTGGGACAGAGAAATTCTCTTCCTCTAAAAATAGGTTTTTTGTTGTTACCTTAAACCTAAATATAAGTTATATTTATAATAGAGTTTAGTGGGTCATTGAATCAACTTACATACTTGGGCCTATAATTAGCCCATATAAGTTCAATGGTCCAACTTAATTCAAACTCTAGTTTGTTATCTGTGCTTAATTCTAACATTCTCCCACTAACCCTAAAGCAAACTTGAAGGCTTATATGGATCATATAATGCTCATAACACTAGCCACTTACAAATGGGTTTGCCCGAGGACCCATGGTACTTTCCAATTTTGACTCCTATGAAATCAATCAGACATAACTCCACAATTGGTCAATCAGACCACTATAGTTGACCAACTGCACTCCAAAATCGAAAACTTCTCATTCCAAATCATTGTGGAAGATTATCAAGCCCTACTAATCACTCACACCACCTCCCCATGAATTAATACTAGTAATTTCATACATTATACTATAAAATATTGAAATTACCATTTTACCTTAAGACTACAAGTTTAACCTTTGACTTGATCATCACTGTAAGTCCGCCCCAAACTCAAGTGGAGCCACCTTGGTCAGGGACAACTATGATCAATCACCTTTTAAGCCACCTCAGGGTTGTATGTTGCCCTATAATTAGGGTCATCATGGTTCCCATATTTGGTCAAAGCAAGAATCTATAAGCTAGAACAAGAAGTCATCCAAGATCACTCTGAGTGACTATCACTAATAGATGATCACAAGGAGCACCTCAAAATGATAACGTACTCCCCTCAACTCTCCAATGACCCTTAGGGTTAATAACCCATGTGAGATAGTAGTTAAGGGCAAAACCGTCCAAATATAGTATATGACGATTTGCACTCCTAAGCCCCGTTCAATATCTACCAAGTACATACTGGTATGATATCGTGGAGACCTACTCTAGTAGTTGTGACAAACTACTCTACTACTTATGGATTGCCAACATCCATGAACTGTTGTGAACAACCTCAAACACAAGGAACTCATATGTGTCCTCTGAGCATTCACATGCACCCAGACATGTACAATGTGCTTGAACTAAGCCTGAATGAACACAAGAATATGAAGTAACTGAAATACCAATTTTATTAATGCAAACTAATTACATTATAAACCATGGAAACCAAAACCTAGAGAGTACATCTAAGATCTATGTTGTATACATGAGAGTCAAACACTTTAGTCTTAAGTACTTTTGTAAAAGGATATGCTAGGTTATCCTCAGATGCAATCTTTTCTACTATAATATCTCCTCTCTGCACAATCTCTCGCACTAGGTGATACTTTCTTTCAATATACTGCCTTCCTATGATTCCTTGGTTCTTGGCTGGGAGCAAATGTTCCCACTATTATCACAAAGATAGTATCACAGATCAACAACTCCCATTTGTTCCTAATTCCATAAGGAATTTCCTAAGCCATATTACTTACTTAGTTGCCACATATTCAGCTTCCATAGTTGAATCAGCAATACATGATTGCTTGATACTCCTCCAACTAACAATTGCTCCACCTAATGTAAAAACATATCCAAAGGTGGATTTCCTCAAATCTACATCCGACCGGGAAAGTCGAATCAAGATATCTTATGTGTGGGTTAACTCATCGCCACTATAACCAGCATATAATCCCTCGTTCCTCCTTAGGTACTTGAGTATATGTTTCACAGCTGGGTCCACACTCCTACCGATTAGATCGATACCACTCACTATTCCAACAAAATAGTTATTAAGTATCCGGTCTAGTATTACAACATCACATACATAAGACTACCAACTGCTGAAGCATATGGTACTGTCTCCATGTATTCTTTCCCTTCAGCTATCATAGGACACTGGTCCTAAGAAAGATTGATTCCATATCTAAAAGGTGTAAATCCTTTCTTGGAATCTTGCATGTTGTACTTAGACAATATACTATCAATGTAATTTTCTT
The DNA here is from genome assembly GCA_016808115.1 of Tetrastigma voinierianum. Taxonomy (NCBI): domain Eukaryota; kingdom Viridiplantae; phylum Streptophyta; class Magnoliopsida; order Vitales; family Vitaceae; genus Tetrastigma; species Tetrastigma voinierianum. The sequence continues at coordinate 61,386 of JAEQBH010007036.1, forward strand.
GAGAAAGTGCAATAATCTTATTCTTTCTCGGTCTCGTGATATCTTAATACCTAGAACATATTGCGCCTCTCCCAAATCCTTCATTTGAAATTGGCTGAGAAGCTAACTGATCTTTACCTTGACAACATCCAAAGTCGCTTCCAATCAACAAAATGTCGCCCACATATATAAAAATCGTAAAATCGTAAAACCACTATATCAACTCTCGCATCTTTCTATATACACAAGGTTCCTCTTCATTTTGATCAAAACCAAAAGATTTGATTACTTGATCAAAACGTTTGTTCCATGATCTTGATGCTTGCTTAAGTCCATATATGGACTTATGCAACTTAAATACCATGTGTTCTTGACCTCTGCTATGAAACCCATCCCCGTTGCATCATAGATGTTCTCTTCAAGATAGCCATTAAGGAAGGTTGTCTTGACATCCATTTGTCATATTTCATAATCATAATATGCTGCAATTGATAGAAGTATTCTGATAGACTTGATAATGGCCACTGGTGAAAAAGTTTCCTCATAATCAAAACCTGATTTTTAACTATAACCTTTTGCCACCAGTCTAGCTTTATATGTCTCAACCTTTCCATCTACTCCTTCAGATACCCCATTTACAACCAATGGGTTTAACCCCCTGGGGTAAATCCACAAGAGTCCACACATTATTAGAATACATGGATTCTAATTTTGATTTCATAGCCTCTTTCCAAAAACTGAAATCCTTATCATTAATTGCTTCGTAGTAACCTGTGGGATCATCTTCATGTGACTCTAGGATTGTCAAAGATGATTCTCCCATCAATGTGAGCTTAAGAGGTGGTCTAATGACCCTCCCACTACGACGAGGCATATTTGGTGTATCAGTATCAGGTATTAGTGGTTGTGGATCAACGGGAACAACATTATCTTGGATGCTAGGGAATTCATGCTTTTCCGTCCATTCATTCATATCCCTAATTATGTGATTCATGATGTATTCTTCTTCCATGAACTTAGCATTTCAGACTCCACAAATACCTTTCATGTCGATTGTAGAAATTATAACCCTTTGTACCTTTTGAATATCCAACAAACCAACACAATTTAACTTCGCATCCAACTCTGCCGATGATCGCTTTAACACATGAGCTGACAACCCTACATGCTGATACGACTTAAAATAAGTTTCGACCTATCCATTTCCACAAGTGTCTGTACCGACTTTGATGGCACCATATTCAGAATGTAAGTTGTTGTCTCTAAGGCATATCCCCAAAAGGATAACGGTAATGTGGAAAGACTCATCATTGACCTTACCATGTCTAATAGAGTTCGATTTCTTCTTTCCACTCCATTTTGTTATGGAGTTCATGGAGCACTAAACTGAGATAAAATCCCATGCTCCTTGAGGAAAGAAGTGATTTAATGTGTCTCCCTAATTGTTTTTTTTACTCAGCCTTAAATTCCTTGAATTTATCCAAGGCCTCAGATTTCTTCTTCATTAGGTAATAATATATCTATACCTTGAAAGGTAATCAAGAAAAAGGATTAAATACTCATAGCCACCTCTTGCATGGACACTAAACGGCCCACACACATCTGAGTGTATCAAATCCAGACATCCCTGAGCTCTAACTCCTTTGGCAGTAAATGATCTCTTAGTCATTTTACCTTGAAAACAATTTTGACATAGTGGTGGTTGCTCTAAGGTCAAAGTGGCTAATGGCCCACAACTCACTAGTCTTTGTATTCTTTTCAAATTTATGTGACCAAGCCTTAAGTGCTATAACTAAGTTTGGTTGATACTAGGCTCTTTTTTTTTTCAATGATTTTTCTACATTATCAACTTGAATAACAACACAATCAATATGATATAGATTTTTCACCAATGTGCCACATTTAACAACTTCATTTTCTTTCATAATAGAAACATAAGTTTTATTAAAAGAAACCGAATAACCTGGCTGGCTACATACTTGAAACCAAATTAAATTCTTCTAGTCCGGGCACAAATAAACAATCATGCAAAACTAAGACTAAAGTATTTGAAAAACTAAGATTAAGATCCTCATAAACAGATCGAGATGTGGAAGTCGAGGAAGCCATCTTTTAATCACATCTCCTCATTGAGACTTCTTGTCACCCTTCGAATCCTTAGTAAAGAGTTACAATACGGGTCACGGCTCTCGAATCTATCCACCAAGAATTGGCAGAATCAGTCACAAAACAAGACTCAATGACTGTAGTAGAGAAGTTACCTCATTATCACTTTAACTTAGGGCAATCCTTCTTCCAATGTCCTTTTGTCTGCACTTAAAGCACTTTTCTTTTGGTTTCCTATTAGGATCAAAAGGTCTAGCTTTCTTAGCAATCTTAGGTTTAGCATGAACAACTGATTAATTTGCTTTATTCATTTTCTTCCCATTGGGAGGCTTAGAGGATTCACTTGACACAAAATTAACATTTGGCCGACCCTTTACAATTGTCTCAGTTTATCCAAGGTTTGATCGGCCACCAAAGACCTCATCTTAATTTATTCATAGAACAATTCAACTTGAAATGATTGTTGGAATGAGGCAATGTCTTAAGGACCATGTTGTTTTGTGTTTCCCAGTCAATATCAGCACCTAAGTCTCCCAGTTCATTAAAGAGTCTGATCATTTTTATCATATGATCTCTCATTGGAGTACCTTCAGATATTCTAGTGTTCATTATCTGCTTCATTACCATTTGCTTAATCGATCACTGGGGTCTAAACATCTTTCGAAGACTCAAGAGCATCACACTCGAGGTAATTATGGATTGATGTCGACTCTCAAGAAGACTTACTTAAACAAGCCAAGATATACATCCTTGCTTCTCATCATCCTTTCTCCATGCCTCATAGTCAACTCTCTCTTCAAGTGTTGAGCTCTCTGCGGGTGCTACATGAAGTCACTCTAAGGTCACCCAAATTATACCCTCACAAGTTAAGACAATGTTTAGATTTCTCTTCCAACTCACATAGTTGGTTCCATCTAACCTGTTGTTTGATATGATTGATGTTAATGGATTGAAGGCAGACATATTTATCCTGATAATCAAATTGGTGTTGATCAATATATGCTCATTACTAGCATAAGACATGTATAATTATATATACAATTTGCACTGATAGCATATATTATAACACTCAAAATTACACACACGTGATAGGAGCAAATTAACTTTCATGAGAACTCAAGTATCCTTACTCGGGCAAAATATTCTCAAAGTTAATAAGATATATAATCTAATCAATCCCAAAAAGTCACCATCCTGGGACTAGGTGATTGACTTACCCAATAAACCCTTTAGCCTCTGAGAAAATAAATAGGGACCATTTTGATAGTTTATTATTTTTTTTCAAGTTAAGCTCCATGTACCATCGATCTTAGTTTCACATTTTCAAGGGTTGAGCTCAACTTTAGCTGATTGCTTCCACTAAAATATTTATTAACTAACCATAAGGGCGCTCTCTAATCTGTGGATCCTCACATTTGTCCAACTTAGGTCGATGGCAAACATGAATCTCAAGACTCTTTCAGCGAAAGGTCGTAGGCTTGCTAAACCTTCTCCCACTTAATTATTTTGAAACTTGGAGCTGCTTTGAAGATTATGTCATTTTCTCGCTTATTCTTAAATTAACCAAATTTAATTCTAAATTTCTAATTTAGCAAATTTCATAAGCTTAAACTAATTTCATAGAATAAGCACTCATAAAACATACCATTTTATAATTTTCTTAAACATGTAAGTTGTTTACTTTAATTTAATAATTTAAATATCTTAAAACAACAAGATCGCTTTAATTAAATCCATCATTTTATTTAACAAATTAAATTTATATATATCTATTTAATAATTATCCATTAAAGGATAATATTTTGTTAAATATAATTTAATTCCTAGTAATATAAATTAAATTATATATCTATGTAACATTTATCCTTTAGAGGATAAGTCTTATTAAAATATAATTTAATTTTTAATAATATATTAAATTATTTATCTATTTAACAATTATTTATTAAAAGATAAATCTTGTTAAAATATAATTTAATTCGTCCTCATCACAAAATTAATTAAATTAATTTATCTAGGATTTTTCTACAAAAACTCAAGAAAACAAGAATAATCCAAAATAAATAAAATTCATTTATCTAAGATATTCAAAATTCTCGATTATCATGTTTTCAAAATCTCAAACCTACCGCTAGGTTTGAAAATTTCAACAATGCCGTATTTTTTTTACATAGCACTTCTACTGTTCTGCAAACACAAAACAAATAATAACCGGATATCAAATAAAAAAATATTTTTCATTTTTATTAACCTATGAAATCTCAAGATCTCAAATCTAGAATCTAGGATTCCGAGAGAAGATCTGTTGGTAGATCAAATAAAAAAAATTGATTTTTCATTTTTATTAACCTATGAAATCTCAAGATCTCAAATCTCGAATTTAGGAAACCTGCTCTGATACCAAATGTTGGAATCCCGGGACATCCATCTAGAAATCTATAATTTCATATGCAACGAAAGCAAAAAATAAAATTACATACTAACCGGAATGAAACTGATCCGTGAATCTTCCAAGCAATAACCGATTTGTAGGTCTTGACCGCAGAGTGTGGGCTCCAAGAACAATCCAAGGCTTTTTGCTTTTCAGATCTGGGACAGAGAAATTCTCTTCCTCTAAAAATAGGTTTTTTTGTTACCCAAACCTAAATTCCAAGTTATATTTATAATAGATGTAAAGCCATTGAATCCACTTACATACTTGGGCCTATAATTAGCCCATATAAGTTCAATTGTCCAACTTAATTCAAACTCTAGTTTGCTTATCTGGGATTAATTCTAACATATTTACTCATAACCAATTCGTAAACTTATGTAATCTATTTAAGGTTGTAGTACACAACATCCTAATTGAAAAGCTAGTCTAAGCCAATAGGATAGGGTTTTCATGGTGAGTATAATAACAAGTATGGTAACACATTGGATAGGACATATAATAAGTTAAAGCTATCTATGTAGTCATGATTTCACTAAATTGCTATATTGTATAATTTCTTAACGTCCTTGAGAGAATATTGACCTTATAGAGAAGTTCGTAGTAACTTTAACCTATAGGTAAGATCATAAATGAGAAATACATTCCCTATAGATTAGGTCATTGTTAGTGGAAGTTAGTAGTAATAAATAAAGGCAATATGATATTTCATGGATTGTGAGATATTGTGTCCCATTAGTTAATCCTAAAGATGTGCGATCTTGAGATTTATGGGCCAACAGAAATTTCTTTCATGCAATTTGATATATACTAGGAGTGAGTAAGACTATGTCATTTGATCATATAATAAGGAGGATGTATATAACTTAAAAATATCAGAGGTAGTGTTGAAAGGTTGATAACTTTTACTTTGTTGCACTATAGAAAGTATAGACATAAATTTATGAGGAAAATGTATTTTATATAATATATAGAGATAGGAGGTTAGGGACCTTGTGTTAGAATTAAGCCCAGGTAAGTAAACTAGAGTTTTGATTAAGTTGGACCATTGTACTTATATGGGCTAATTATGGGCCCAAGTATGTAAATGGATTCAATGGCCCACTAAATCCCATTCTAGTATGATTATAGTGCTTATTCTAGAATTAGTTTGATTATATAAATTTGTTAAATTAGATAATCAAGTTTTTAAAATAATTAAGTGGGAGAAGGTTTAGCAAGCCTACGGCCTTCCACTGAAAAGGTCTTAGGATTCATGTTTGGATCATCCTAAAGTTGGACAAATGTGAGGATCCTAGTTAAGAGACTCTCTTATAGTTAGTTAATAAATATTTTAAGTAGAGCAACCAAATTCCAAAAGTCAGGACTCTACTTAAGAAATATTGATCAATGGTGCATACACTTAACTTGAAGAAAATAATAAACTATCTAAAATAGTCTCTATTTATTTTCTCAAGATGCCAAAGTTTAAAGGGTAAGTCAATCACCTAGTTTAAGGATAAGTGACTTTTGGGATTGATTAGATTATATATCTTATTAACTTTGAGAAGTTAGACTTGCCTAAAGTAGGATAGGAAGTTCTCATGGAAGTTAATTTATCCTGCACTGATGTGTGTAATTTTGAGTGTTATATTATATACTATAAGTGCAAATTGTATATATAATTATATATGTCTTATGCTAGTAATGAACACATACTGACCAACACCAATTTGATTATGAAGATAAATATGTTTGTCTTCTTTATGTTACCATCAACTACCATTACAAGGGGATCTTGGTCAGAAGCTACATGATTGTTTATTTGTGTCAGATTCTAGAAAGAATTTAGTTTCAATTTCTAAATTATGTAATGATAGTTATTCAGTTTCTTTTAATAAAAATTATGTTTCTATTATGAAAAAAAATGAGGTTGTTATATGTGGCACATTGATGAATAATCTATATCATATTGATTGTGTTGTGATTCAAGTTAATAATGTAGAAAAAAATCATTGAAAATAAAAGAGCCTAGTATCAACTAAACCCAGTTATGGCACTTAAGGCTTGGTAACATAAATTTGAAAAGAATACAAAGACTAGTGAGTTGTGGGCCATTAGCCTTTTTGAACCTAGAGCAGCTACCACTATATCAAAACTTTATTCAAGGTAAAGAGACTAAGAGATCCTTTACTAGAAAAGGAGTTAGGGCTGAGGGATGTTTCGATTTGATACACTTATATGTGTGTGGGCCATTTAGTGTCCATGCAAGAGGTGGTTATGAGTATTTCATCACTTTTACTGATGACTACTCAAGATATGGATATGTGTACCTAATGAAGAAGAAATCTGAGGCCTTGGATAAATTCAAGAAATTTAAGACCAAGTTAGAGAAACAATTATGAAGACACATTAAATCACTTCATTTCGATCGAGGTAGTGAGTACATATCTATTGAATTCATTTTTTTCCTCAAGGAGCATGGGATCTTATCTCATCATAGTGCTCTAGGAACTCTACAACAAAATGGAGTGATGAAAAGAAGAAATTGAACTCTATTAGACATGGTAAGGTCAATGATGAGTTTTTTCACATTACCTTTATCCTTTTGGGGATATACCTTAGAGACAGCAACTTACATTCTGAATGTGGTGCCATCCAAGTCAAACACTAAAGATGCCCCATGGAAATTTGACATTCTAAAATCAATTTAAGCCACATATCTCATATGGGGATTGTCCCGCTTATGTATTAAAGCAGTCATCTGACAAGTTGGATGCAAAGTCATAATTGTGTTGGTTTGTTAGATATCCAAAAGGTACATGGGGTTACTATGTTTACAGTAAATCTGACATGAAAGTATTTATGAGTGCAAATGCTAAGTTCATGGAATAAGAATACATCATGAATCACATAATTAGGAATATGAATGAATGGACGAAAAAAAGACTGAATTCCCTAGAATCCAAGATATGATAACAAGTGTCTGCGTTGATCCACAACTACTAATACCTAATACCGATACACTAAATATGTCTAGTCGTGAGTAAAGATGATCATTAGAATTGCTATGCTCACGTTGACGGGAATCATCTTCTATAATCCTAGAGTCACATGAGGATGATCCCACAGGTTACTACGAAGCAATTAATGATAAGGATTTCGGGTTTTGGAAAGAGGTTATGAAATCAGAGTAAGAATCCATGTATTCTAATAATGTGTGGATTTACCCGAAGGGGTTAATCCCATTGGTTGTAAATGGGTGTACAAGAGAAAGAGAGGAGTGGATGGAAAGGTTGAGACATATAAAGCCAAACTTGTGGCAAAAGGTTATAGTCAAAAATCGGGTTTTGATTATAAGGAAACTTTTTCACCAGTGGCCATGATCAAGTCTATTAGAATACTTCTATCCATTGCATCATTTTATGATCAAGAAATATGATAAATGGATGTCAAGATATTGCCTCTAATGGCTATCTGGCAGAACATCTATATGATGCAACCCGATGGCTCTATAACCGAAGGTCAAGAACACATGGTATGCAAGTTGCATAAGTCCATATATAGACTTAAGCAAGCATCGAGATCATGGAACAAACGTTTTGATCAGGTAATCAAATCTTTTGGTTTTGATCAAAATGAAGAGGAACCTTGTGTATATAGAAAGATGCAAGATGATACAGTGGTTTTCTTGATTTAATATGTGGGTAACATTTTATTGATCAGAAACGACTTTGAGATGTTGTCAAATGTAAAGATCCAACTAGCTACTCAATTCCAAATGAAGGATTTAGGAGAGGCGCAATATGTTCTAGGTATTAAGATAATACGAGATAGAAAGAATAAAATTATTGCACTTTCTCAAGAAAATTATATAGATAGTATATTGTCAAAGAACAACATGCAAGATGCCAAAAAGGGTTTACACCTTTTAGATATGGAATCAATCTATCTCAGGACAAGTGTCCTAAGACAATTGAAGAGAAAGAATACATGAAAACAGTATCATATGCTTCAACAGTTGGTAATCTTATGTATGTGATGTTATGTACTAGACCATATATATACTATTTAGTTAGAATGGTGAGTAGGTATCAGTCTAATTTAGGTAGGGAACATTGGACCACTGTGAAGCATATACTCAAGTACCTAAGGAAAACGACGGATTATATGCTAGTTTATCATGGCAATGAGTTGGCCCCTATGGGATATACTGATTTTGACTTTTAGTTAGATGCAGATTTAAGGAAATCCACCTCTACATATGTTTTTACAATAGGTAGAGCAGTTGTTAGTCAGAGGAGTATCAAGTAATCATGTATTGTTGATTCAACTATGGAAGCTGAATATGTGGCAGCATCAGAGGCAGCTAAAGAAGTAGTATGGATTAGGATATTCCTTATGGAATTAGGAGTCATAGCTAAGGTTGTTGATCCTATGATCTTGTGTTATGATAATAAAGGTTGTCGTCAAGCCAAAGGAACCAAGGAACATATGAAAGGCAAGCACATTGAAAGGAAGTATCACCTAATTCGAGATATTGTGCAGAGATAAGACATTATAGTAGAAAAGATTGCATCTGAGGATAACCTAGCAGATCCATTTACTAAAGCACTTAAGACTAAAGTGTTTGGCTCTCATGTATACAACATAGGTCTCAAATGTACTCTCTAGTTTTTTAGTTTCATGGTTTATAATGTAATTAGCTTGCATTGATAAAATTGGTGTTTTAATTACTTTGTATTAATGTGTTCATTTAGGCCTAGTTCAAGCACATTGTACATGTCTAGGTGCATGTGGATGCACAGAGGACATGGATATGAGTTCCTTGTGTTCGAGGTTGTTCACGACGGTTCATGGATGTTAGCAATCCATAAGTAGTTATAGTATGATATCTACCTAGTTATTCGGAGTAGTTTGTCACAACTATTAGAGTGAGTCTTTAGGATATATATCAGTATGTACTTGGTACATATTGAACGGGACTTAGGAGTGCAAATCGTCATATACTATATTTTGACGGTTTTGCCCCTAGCTACTATCTTACATGAGCTCTTAACCTTGAGGGTCGTTGGAGAGTTGAGAGGAGTAGGTTGTCATTTTGAGGTGCTCCTTGTGACCATCTATTAGTTATAGTCACTAAGAGTGATCTTGGATGGCTTCTTACTCCAGCTCATAGAATCTTGCTTTGACCAGACATGGAAACCACGATGACCCTAATTATAGAGTAATATACAACCTAAGGTAGCTTAAAAGGTGATTGATCATAGTTGTCCCCATCCAAGGCGGCCCCACTTGAGTTTAGGGCGTACTTATAGTCTTGATCAAGTCAAAGGGTAAGCTTGTAGCCTTAAGGTAAAAGCGATAATTTCAATATTTTATAGTATAATGTTTGAAATTACTAGTATCAATTCATGGAGGTGGAAGTAGTGATTAGTAGGGCTTGGTAATCTTCCACAATGATTTGGAATGAAAAGTTTTCGATTTTGGAGTGCAATTGGTCTACTATGGTGGTCTGATCAATTAATCAAGGGAATTATATCCCATTAATTCATGAGCTAAATTTGAAAGTACCATGGGTCCCCGCAAACCCACTGAAGTGGTCAATGTTATGAGTCGCTTAAGATCCATGATGAGCTCTCTGTTTCGCTTTAAATAGTGGGATAATGTTATAATGAAACTCAGATAAAAGAAACTACAATTTTAATTAAGCACTATCAATCTCGCTGGCTAATTATAGGCCCAAGTATGTAAGTGGATTCAATGGTCCACTAAACCCTATTATAAATATAACATTATATTTAGGTTTAGGATGATAGACTAATTTCAGAGGAAAGAGAATTTCTATGTCCCATATTTGAAAATAAAAAAGGCATTGGATTGTTTTTTGAGCTCACACTCTGTGGTCAAGACTTTCAAATTGGTTATTGCCTAGAAGATTCACATATCAGTTCCATTCTGGTTAGTATATATTTTATCAAGTCAATAAAATATTTTTTTATTTATTTCATTGTTCATGGTTTTGTTTCCGTTGCATATGAAATCATAGATTTCTAGAGGGATGTCCCGGGACTCCAACACCTTAAACACTTGATTTCTTGTTATGTATACCTATAAGGTATTAAAGAGTAGTTAACTCTATATAATAGGATAGGATGTATAGTCAGTCAACTTCAACATTAAATTATGAGGCCCAACCTCATATTCCTCAATGAGTCAATGGTATTGTTGATGAGGGTTAGATAGGGTTTTAGTCTTACATATATATGTGTGTGTAAACTGTAAAGGTTATTTTTAGATTGATCCAAATTCTGCATCATATATTTCCAACATAACATGTGGGGAAAAGGGTCAAAGAGTGAGATCAGGGGTCATTTCTTCATATCTATAATCTACTCCCCCATTCAGTTACATACAAACTTTAAACTTTTATTATTTAATATTTATATAATAAAAGGCAAGTATACAAAATTTAAGGGAAAAGTGACACCAATAATCCCTAGTTTTACTGGTCTTCTTTAATTAGCCTCATTTACTGATTAACTATAAATATTCCTAAGTTTAGAGGATTTCATATTCTATTGTTTTGTCATCGAAAATGACTGACTTAGTAGGTTAAAAATGTCTCGTGTCACTAAATAATTAGATTCCAAATCATTTGTTTTTTTAAATCAATTTGATCTCTACTCTTTTCCTTCTCTCGTCATTTGTGACAATCTAATTGGCTCCATCCCTTCTCTCTCCTCACTCTCCATTCCACCTCCACCTCTCCCGCCCCCTCCCTTCCCCACCGCCTCTATCATATTATCATCATCTTCTTCTTCATAATCATTGTCATGGTCGCCTCTGCTGTCATTTTGCCAAGCCTCCAGCATCATTTCCGGCAAACTACACACATGCAAATATCATTCTCCATTCCTCGACGCGTAAGCCTAGCCTTAGACAGTGCCTGAGCCGCCGCCGCCCCGAGGCTCCCTCTTCTTGCATAAATTGCATCGCCTTGACACATCACCTTGAAGCTAAAACTCCTCGCGAGGATATCCATTTTAGTTTCAAGGTTACAACAACACAACATTACAGATTTTGATACGCTTAAAGTATTTTGAAGAATTGGGTTTTGACGGTTATGGAATGCATTGAAAAGATAAAAGAGATGGGTTTGATGAGTTTTCTTGTACAAGCGGTGTTGGATTAATTTATTAATTTATGGACTAAGCATAATCATATTACAATTTTAATTGTAATATTATGCATGTTAATTGATGGGTCATTAATTTTTACTGCTTATCATTAACCTGCCATTACTGAGAAGCTCCATTTAATTAAAGACAATCGTTCTCATATTATATATATATATATATATATATATATATATATATATATATATATATATATATATATATATATATATGAAAGACATGTAGTCCTAGAATTTGATAAAGCATTGAGATAAATACACTCGGAATAAAGAAATATCCATCTTCAACCCTAACTTTTCTTTGATCCCATCCCTTGTAGATTTGGGAGACTAATTCCAAGAACTAACAATTCCAGACATCTATTCCATGATGTTTTCGCATACTACTTAATCGGAGATGCTTTCTATATTCAATAAAGTTATTTTCATGATATTTATCGGCCCTTTGATTGTTAATCGATTGTTTTTTGGATCAATAAATACTCTTGATTTTTACAAAATAATTTAGCAAGGAGTTCATGAATATGAGTTGCAACAGGTTGAAAATGAATTCAACAAACCCCATCATGTGGCTCTACTATTAGTTTATCGAGATTACATACATAATGGCAAAATTTTTAAATTTCTAATTTTTCTAACTCCCGTAAAACCCAAAAATTCCAATTTTCTCGAAAAAACGTAAATTGCACTTCCCATTAAAATCCAAAATTTTCTTAGATCTCAAATAATGAAACTGACTTCAATCATTGAATTGTCCGCTGAACGGCTTACCATCAGCCGACTTTGCCTAATTCCGAGACAAATGGAATTTCAAGTTTTTCGAGCACGTGCTCCGTCGTATGACACCAGAGAGACATGGATGCGACAAAAGTCACCTACTACACGTGACTGCCGCGACATTACGTCGTACGACAATGGTGACATTAGATGAATGGCTTAGATTAAGCCATGTGTCAAAAATCAAAACTAAAGGACAAAATCGGGATTTAGTAAAAAGAATAAGTAGAATAAGACAAAAGAAGAATAGTCTTCTATCTTCTCCAATCGAAGAAAAATGAAAGAAGGAGGCCAAACTAGCTTTGCAGGCAGAGAAAGAGTTGACTTCTCTTCAGATTTCCCATTCGCACCTTCGATTCTCTTCGGGCCAAGAAGCAAAGTTGTTCTACGCGGCAAGGGCTACACGTGGACACCGATTTGGTGCAGTTCCGACAAATCCAAGAGGTATAGATCTTTTCCTACTTTGTTTATTCTTTGACTAAGCTCATTTTAATACGGGATTTGTTTGAGGCCTCGACCAGTCAAGTGTTATCGGTCTCAAAATCTTTGAACCAGTGAGAAAAATCCCTTGCCAGTGCCCCCAACAAAGGCCGAGCCTAGGGTTTTACTGTTCACGTAATATGTTGTTTGATTTTTGTGTTGTTGGGTCATTCAAAATAAATTGCTTGGATTGTTATTAGCCCATGTGAGCTAATTTTGGTGTTATTGATTGAGAATTAAATAATAATGACTATTAATTAAATTTTCATAATGTATACATATAAAATATATTAGTTATTTAATCATATGGAATTCAAGATAACGTATTTCATACGCACAAGAATTTGTATGGTAGGTGTGAGTGCATTAAGGCATGAAAGAAAATGAAAGAAAAATGAAAACGGGTTGCGAACGAATTTGGCCAAGATTTTCTCCGAAGAATTGCTCAAGAGTTGTCCAACGGTTCATCTCGAGGCAAACCCATGACTGGTTTTTCGTGATAATTACCCAAGAATTCACCCTGAGGGTTGTCCAATATAGTTTTACTGGAATCGCAGGTTTTCGAGAACAAAACCTTTGTTTTGAAAACCTATTTTCTCACATTTAGCTTAGGCATGTGTGAGGAGTCGGTGAGCACTCGTGAGACATGGATCGCACGTAGATATCCAAGAGGATCATGTATTCGCTTGGAGCGTGTTTGGTTGACATGACATGTGCACTTAGACGGGGAGTAACCATGTAGGAGATTATCACTACCGGGTTTTTACCACTGTCGAGGGATCATTATTTCGTACAGTGGAGCGTACAGAAGACGACGCTCACTAGACCTCGCTTTAGGAAGTCTGTCATGATTTTAGACTACTAGATAACATGTATTAAAACTTTGGAATTTTGATATATGTTTCGTTAAGAGCAAAGTAATAACTCTCGAACTATTGTAATATAGTTGATGTATTTGGTGAGATGATGTGTGGAAGGGCCCAAGTGGCCATTTTTACTTGATGTGATAGGTCTCATGGGCCATGGTACATGTGTATTCAGCAGGGCCGACGGGTCATTAACGAGACACTGATCGGGGCGCCACAGCCTTGGTATCGCAGCTTAGGCATAGCGAATACCTAAGGCTTAAGGGACTTGGGCTTAGGCCATGGTCATTAAGGTGTGAGAGCACCACAACTTGGTGTGGCTCGATGTTAGAGTTTAGTTATGTGATTACCTAAGAAGCCACGGGACAGGATTAGAACACTGCATCCATTGTGCATTTGATGAATTGTTGTGTGTTGTATGTTGTGTGCTTTGTATGCTTGGTGAGTAGCACAGGAGAAAGTGTTAAACATTAGGTCGAGAAAACAAACCCCTAAGTTTGAGGTTTCATGTTGGGTTGAGAAATTTTGGGCAAAATAGTCCAGAATTAAATAGAAAAAAAAAATGTGTTGAGGAAAATTTTTCTAGTCTCACATATCGAGGGGCTCACGGATATCTCTCTAAAAGGAGGGATAAATATCTTTCATCCACTCATGTTCCTCTACATGATTTATTCTATCTCCAACTACAGTCTGTATTACCACCCTATTACAGATGATGTTAAACTATGTCAAAACATAAAGCTCCTCATGTAGGGACCTATGGTGCAAGTAGTCGAAGCGAGGGACAAAAAGAAGACATTATTATGATGAGAAGTACTTGTGACTTATAATCCATATAGTATTCTCATAGTGGGTCTATCTAGTACAATGTTCACCAACATGTACTTATGAGCTGACTTAATATCATATATCTATGATCGATAGAACATGATCATCAATCACACTCCATACTAGTCTTAATTCACTATTGCTCCATCAATAATGAACAACCAGAACAATTTAGAATAGTATTACATTTGAAGTCCAGGGTTCTACTATCAAGTCACACACTTGATGACCATAAGTGGAATCAACTATGCATTGAGTGAATTACCAAATTAGAAATGTAAGATTATAATGAAAATGTCTCTTTATTATTGAAATATGAAAGTAATAACAATCACACTATTGTCCTAAAGCACATCACTAACATCTACCACACCATCACAAATTCCAATAACTCAATCTCCAATCCCAAATAATTAATTCACACAATATGTATCTAATTTCCTAATATGGGTGTTCTATTAGTTTTAGGATGGAAATTGAGAATAGGGCGACCTTTAAATGATATATATATATATATATAATCGGTTTCAGCTTATAGATCATCAAATGCCAATCCTGTTACTCTTTCATGAATATCTATGCCTTCAATTGCTTGTTTAAGGCCCTCATACAATCATCTAGATTGTATCCAATAATCTGCTTGTTAGGGTTATCTCATAAAAAGGAACGGAAACAACACAGGACAACCTAGAAAACATAGTATCCAATAATCCATGTTAAAATTTCTGCAAAAGCCACCAAATTAAACCCAAAAAAAAAAATTTAGCGAAATAATTTCTTTTTTAAAATATGAAACTTGAAAAGCGGTGTTTGCTGTCGGTGTAATAATTTCCTTGCACTCTATTTGGTAGCTAAGATTGAAATATATAAGGTGGAGTCTCTGATCGATTTTGTTGGGGTTCTAATGATATTGGACATCATTTCTAGGTTCTTTTTCTCCCTCCAACAACAGAAAGGATAGAGTAATGTCTAAAGAAAATAGGTCAAAATACTGGTGGAGGAAGAAGAGGAGGAAAAGGTGTCGACAATGTGGTGGTGGAGGAAGAAAGGTAGGAGGAGGCGGAGGAGAGGGGTGACATCAAACTGATTTTTTCCTTTTTTTTTGTAAATAAAAATTATGAGGACCAATTAGATAGTGACACATAACCATATAGAATTATTAACATTTTTAACCGATCACCAATGCCTTAAGATCAATACAATATGAGACCCCTTAAACCTGAGATTTTTCCTAATTAATCAATAGGAAGAACTTATTAAAGAAGACCAATCAAATTAAGAATTATTCTTATAAATTTCCCCTAAATTTAAAAGAGGAGCATATAAATTGACATGCCTAACTCAATTGGCTTGATTTAAAAGTTTAAAAATGAGAAGAGCGGCTAGAAAGAGAAATGTCTGTATTTAGAGATTGAGTTGGACAGTTTACTCTTTGGTATAACAGAAGGATGTTTAATTATCAAGTAACATTTAAAAATAATTTCTTAAATTTAAATTTATTATTTTATTTTTCTCATGACTTCTTTCCCTTAAATTTTCTTGACAGCCTCGATGGATTGATAAATTTTCTCTTACCACTTAACGAATGTCAATTTTTTTTTTTTTTTTTTTTTTGAGTTTCGATTCTAAGACCTTACCACTTGAGTCATCAAGGACAATTAAATATGAAAATAAATAAGATAGAGTAATGCACTCTCTAGTTTTTTAGTTTCATGGTTTATAATGTAATTAGTTTGCATTGATAAAATTAGTGTTTCAATTACTTCAGATTATTGTGTTCATTTAGGCCTAGTTCAAACACATTGTACATGTCTAGATGCATGTGGATGCATAGAAGACACATATATGAGTTCCTTGTGTTTGAGGTTGTTCACGACGGTTCATAGATGTTGGCAATCCATAAGTTGTTGTGGTATGATATCTACCTAGTTATTGGGAGTAGTTTGTCACAACTACTAAAGTGAGTCTTTAGGATATCATACCGGTATATACTTGGTACATATTGAACGAGACTTAGGAGTGCAAATCGTCATATACTATATTTTGACGGTTTTGCCCCTAACTACTATCTCACATGAGCTCTTAACCCTAAGGATCGTTGGAGAGTTGAGAGAAGTAGGTTGTCATTTTTAGGTGCTCCTTGTGACCATCTATTAGTTATAGTCACTCAGAATGATCTTGGATGGCTTCTCACTCCAGCTCATAGAATCTTACTTTGACCAGACATGGGAACCACGATGACCCTAATTATAGAGTAATATACAACCTAAGGTAGCTTAAAAGGTGATTGATCATAGTTGTCCCCGGTCAAGGTGGCCTAACTTGAGTTTAGGGCAAACTTACAGTCATAATCAAGTCAAAGGGTAAGCTTGTAGCCTTAAGGTAAAAGTGATAATTTCAATATTTTATAGTATAATGTTTGAAATTACTAGTATCAATTCATGGGGAGGTGGTGTGAGTGATTAGTAAGGCTTGGTAATCTTTCACAATGATTTGGAATGAAAAGTTTTCAATTTTAGAGTGCAATTGGTCTACTATAGTGGTCTAACGGACCAATTGTGGAATTATGTATGATTAATTCCACATGAGCCAAAATTGGAAAGTACCATGGGTCCCCGGGCAAACCCATTTGTAAGTCGCCAGTGTTATGAGCAGTTTATGATCCATATGAGCCTTCAAGTTTGCTTTAGGGCTAGTGGGAGAATGTTAGAATGAAACCTAGATAAGCAAACTAGAATTTTAATTAAGTTGGACCATTAAACTTATATGGGCTAATTATAGGCCCAAGAATGTAAGTGGATTCAATAACTCACTAAACCCTATTATAAATATAATATTATATTTAGGTTTAGGGTGACATACTAGTTTCAGAGGGAAGAGAATTTTTGTGTCCTAGATTTGAAAAGAAAAAAGGCGTTGGATTGTTTTTTGAGCCCATACTCTGTAGTAAAGACCTGCAAATCGGTTATTACCTGGAAGATTCACATATTAGCTCCATTCCGGTTAGTATATATTTTACCAAGTCTTTAAAATATTTTTTATTTATTTCATTGTTCATGATTTTGCTTCCGTTGTATATAAAATCATAGATTTCTAAAGGGATGTCCCCGGCACTCCAACACCTTGAACACTTGATATCTTGTTATGTATAGCTATAAGGTATTAAAGAGTGGTTAACTCTATATAATAGGATAGGATCTATAGTTAGTCAACTTCAAAATTAGATTATGAGGCCCAACCTCATATTCCTCAATGAGTCAATGGTGTTGTTGATGAGGGTTACATAGGGTTTTAGTTTTACATATTTATATGTGTGTGTAAACTGTAAAGGTTATTTTTAGATTGATCCAAATTTTCTGCATCATATATTTCGACATAACATGTGGGGAAAAGGGTCAAAGAGTGAGATCAGGGGTCATTTCTTCATATCTATAATCTACTCCCCCATTCAGTTACATACAAACTTTAAAGATTATACTATATATATATTTAATATTTATTAAAAGGCAGGTATTTATTATTTAATATACAAACTTTAAACCTTTATTATTTAATATTTATATAATAAAAGGCAAGTATACAAAATTTAAGGGGAAAGTGACATCAATAATCCCTAGTTTAACTGGTCTTCTTTACTTAGTCTCACTTACTGATTAACTATAAATATTCCTAAGTTTAAAGGGTTTCATATCCTATTAGTCTGTCACCGAAAGTGACTGATTTAGTAGGTTAAAAATATCTCGTGTCACTAAATAATTACCCTCCAAATCATTTTTTTTTTAAATCAATATGATCTCTACCCTTTTTCCTTCTCTCGTCATTTGTGACAATCTAATTGGCTCCATCCCTACTCTCTCCTCACTCTCCCTTCCACCTCCACCTCTCCCACCCCCTCCTTTCCCCACCCGCCTATATCAACTTATCATTATCTTCTTCTTCATAATTATTGTCATGGTCGCCTCTGCTGTCATTTTCCCAAACCTCCAGCATCATTTCCGGCAAAGCTACACACATGCAAATATCATTCTCCATTCCTCGACGCGTAAGCCTAGCCTCGGACAATGCCTGAGCCACCGCCGCCGCCGCCCCGAGGCTCCCTCTTCTTGCACAAATCGCATCGCCTTTACACCTCACCTTGAAGCTGATACTCCTCGCCGAGGATATCCATTTTAGTTTCAAGGTTACAACAACACAACATTACAGATTTTTATTTCAGATTTTGATACGCTTAAAGTATTTTGAAGAATTGGGTTTTGACGGTTATGGAATGCATTGAAGAGATCAAAGAGATGGGTTTGATGAGTTTTCTTGTGCAAAGTGGTGTAGGATTAATTTATTAATTTATGGACTAAGCATAGTTATATTAAACTTTTAATTATAATATTGTGCATGTTAATTATGGATCATTTATAGGATGGTTTAATATTAATTGACTATGGGCTCATGGTTCTAGCTTCTTCCTTCTTTTTAGTAAGCGTTAGACAATCCCGGTGTTATATGCTACATATATATAAGTGCGTGATGCAAATTTAATGAGGAGTTTGGTATAACACACTTTGCGGAGAAAGAAATAACCATCTTCAACTCTACCTTTTCTTTGATCCCATCCCTTGTAGATTTGGGAGACTAATGGCAGCCAACAATCCCGCATCAATTCCATGTATGTTTTCTACATACTACGAATTGATTTGTTTCTTTGTTCAATAAAGTTATTATTTTGTAATATATTTATTGGGTCCTTTGATTATTGATCAATTGTTTTTGGGATCAATAACTACTCCTGATTTTTACAA
The DNA here is from genome assembly GCA_016808115.1 of Tetrastigma voinierianum. Classification (NCBI taxonomy): domain Eukaryota; kingdom Viridiplantae; phylum Streptophyta; class Magnoliopsida; order Vitales; family Vitaceae; genus Tetrastigma; species Tetrastigma voinierianum. The sequence continues at coordinate 80,823 of JAEQBH010007036.1, forward strand.
AATAATTTAGCAAGCGGTTCATGAATATGAGTTACAGTAGGTTGAAAATGAATTCAACAAACCCCATCATGTGGCTCTACTATTAGGTTTCTAATAGCGATTAAGCATACATACACAACATAAAAATTTTAAAATTTCGCCTTTTTCTAACTCAACCAAGGATCCATGTGATCCGATCAGATGATTCGGGGATGGAAGAATACCTTATTCGTGCTGGAAGATCCTTGTTCTGACCTGGAGTAATACAGTAATGTGACACCGCTATATCGAACTAAAAGGAAGCACGGGATCGCTCCCGCCTCTACAATTGTCGAAATGCAGGCAGGCACTTAGGCGAGAAATAAGTGTGCTAGGAGGTTACGAGATCTCGCAGCCTGTATCACTTTCCTACCAGTGTGAAAGCGAATAAATGAATCTGCATAGGGATCCCTTGGGTTTAAATACCAATATTAAGCCCCGAGGGTTGGTTTCAGGCCATTTATGTGTGTGACCTGTAGGTCCACATAAATGGTGGCAATGGAACAAAAACCCCATTTTGAGCCCGCAGAGGATCATAAAGCGCCTCTAGCGAGGCATTATGACCACCGAATTATGTATCGATGTCCCGATGGCGGAGCCGCCAAACCTCATCGTAATAAATGTCGTAGTTCATTTTATCTCACGATATCATAATTGAACACAAAGGGATGGAGTATGTCACTCCCTTTAAAGTTCAATCATGCAATTTTTTCGACCTCCATGTAAATAATACAAATAACATTAATGACCCTTATTAATTTATTTAAGCATGGCCATGCAATTTCCAGTCTCACATTGTAACACCCCGAAATATACCCTAGTCGTTTTCGACATGTTTAGGGTATTTTGTAAGCTTAATTTGAAAGTTTCGTGAGTTGAATGCGAAACACGGAAATGAGAGACACAAGAAAATTACAGGAGTAGGACAATTTTGTAATTTGGTCCAAAAAGGGGGCTTAAAGTCTAATGTGAAAAAACTAGAAGGCAAATACAATAAAAGGAAAGTTTATTTATAAATGAAAGAGTTATGGGCAAAAAAGCAAATAAAGAAAACTTAAAAACCAAAAATGGGTTTTTTGCCTAGGCGAACATGGCCTTAACAAATCCACATGATTTAAGACCAAATTGGTCTCAAAAGAGGGGAGAACACCGGATGGGAGAAGGAAGAGGAAGAGAAGAAGAAGAGAAGAGAAGAGGAGAGCCAAGCCAAAAAGGTATGGAAACTAACTTTGGCTATGATTCTAAGAGATTATGTATAAATTGTCATGCTTGGTTGGTTAGTAGTTTGTCCCCAAACATGGGGTTTTGCTGAGGTTTCATCTTAACCCAGATGATGGCAAATGGGTGGGTAAAACCCCATATGGCACATGAAGCTCATGAAATCCTCTCTTTGAGGATGAATTCATGGTTAATTGAGAGTAATTGAATTAGGGTTTAGAATAAACCCTAACTAAACATCATGTTTGGTTTGAGGATGGATCATAACCCATGTTGGAATGATTTTGGGAGAAATTCATGGAAAGATTTTGAAAGAATAAGAAATGAAAGATGAATTGAATAGAAAAGAGATTCAGGTGGTGGAATGATTTTGAAGTGTATATGAAGTATAGATTTGGTTTGGGATGGAAAAGTGTGAAAAATGGGAGAGAATACACATTACAGGCGCTTTTCGGACTAATCTTAGAGTACACTTTGAACTTGTACCGGTACACATTCAGCTATTCTGGTCATTTTTGGCCAACATGTCTGAGTACATGTTAGACATGTACCGTACATACAATTACGCATTCCAGTTTCAACTTTGTTTTTTCGTATTTTATTTGTAAATTCCTCATTTCTTATAGATTATGAGTGATTAAGTGACGATTAAAATAAACTTCAAGGAGAACCATCCATATAGAAATAAATATCGTCAAATTATGATTCTAAGTGGTCAAAAAATCCACTCAAAGTGAGGCTATGTGCAAGCCATTCTGCATCGGTCTTGAGCAATGGAGGTAGTCGGAGTTGTTTCGGACGTAACTTGGTCCGATTGCTCGAATTGGGTGATTCAGTTGGAATAGAGCATGCGCGGCAAACTTTAAGGAGGTTAAAGAACCGGTGTCAAATATGGAGACAAGGCACTGGAAAAATGAATGTGCAAACTGTCCTCGGAAAATCGGTAAGCAGACTAGTTGGCATGAAAATGCCATAACGAGGATTTAGATGATCCGATTGGAGTGATTCCAATTTCCAAGTAAAGTTGATTCATTGAGGGAATAGAATACATGATTGATGTGTGAATACATAGGCATTATACTGTGCAAGTATGTGAAATGTCGTATGTAATAATAACATGAAAAATGTAGAAATGCAAAATGCATGAATGTGTTCATGAAATAATAATACAATATGAAATTTGAAAGCGACAGGCACGTATTCGTGCGTGAATTACAATGCATCATGAACACATAATGTGGCTAAGAATGCCCTATTATAAGAGTATATTCTTGAACTCGTATAATTGTAAAACTACTTTAAGACCGATTATTAAGAGAACCACGGCCTCCTGTCACGATTAGTGCTCGGCCTCTGATTAGTACTGGTACTCTGATTAGTCTTTACGGCACTCTGTCTGTTAAGTCTTCTGGCGCCAATGCTATATAATGTCTTGGAGTGCTGTGTCTTCGCGTATTTTTAATTCATTCCGTGTGCGGTCGAAGTCGAAGCAGGTTATATGATAAGACTCGAATAAAGAATAAGATTAAAGATACGAATAACCTTGATAAAGTTACGCTAGTACCTCACAGGTACTCGTATCACGAGTAGGCGTAGTACCTACGGGTACTCTGTCTGCGATTAAGTTATGTAGTACCTTCGAGTCTCTGCGTCACGAATAAGTTATGCAGCATACCTTGGGTACTCACGCCTCTGATTAAGATGCGTAGTGCTGGGTATTCTGTATCGATTAAGCTATGAGTACTGGGTACTTCAGGGTATGCGATAAGTTTTGTTTCTGATTAACTCCTGTCTCTATATAAGTTCTTAAGTACCTACGGGTACTCCTGTATCTAAATAAGTTCCGTTTCTGATTAAGTCCTGTCTCTGATTGAGTTCTGTAGTATCTACGGGTACTCCTGTATCTGAATAAGTCTTGTAGTACCTACGGGTACTCTTATATCGGGAATAAGTTTCTGAAGTCTCACGATTAAGTCATGTCTGCAGCAAGTTCTATAGTACCTCACAGTACTCTGTATTTGATTAAGTTACATAGGTACTATGGGTACTCTAGTATTTCATCGAGTTACGTAGTACCTAGGGTACTCATCATCTAATTAGAATTACACATGGTACCTACAGTACTCCACCTGTGTGATTAGGATTACGTGGTACTACACAGGTACTCTGTATTTGATAAGTTACGTAGTACCCACAGATACTCTAAATGTCAAATAACATAAGTATAGGATTACGTAGTACCCGAAAGATCTTTCTTTGTGTAGCCTGCAGTAAGTATAAGTTACGTATTAACTTGTGGTATACTCGTGTATCGGTAAAGCGTCTGAGTTAAAGTAAGATAAGTATAAGTTAAAGTAGTACCACAGGTATATAAATATGGCAGCAAAATAAATATATATGCTCAGTGAATCGATATAAGTTCGTAAGATAAGTATATCTTTCTGTAAGACATGTATAAGATAAAAATACATGTCCAAGTTACGTAAGACCATTATAAGAGTTCCGTGGAATAGTACCTGCAGCCAAGACATGTATAAGATCTGAAATACATGTCAAGTTCTGTAAGACCAGTATAAGTTCAGTAAGATAAGTATATGCTCCGTAAGACCAGTATAAGTTTCGTAAGATAAGTATATATGCTCACGTAAGACATGTATAAGATAAAATACATGTCGAGTTACGTAAGACAGATATAGGATTCAGTAAGATAAGTATATGTCCGTGGGTCGATTATAAGTTCATTAAGATAAGTATATTAACTCTTTGTAAGACATGTATAGAATCTGAAATACATTAATAGGGATTACGTAAGACAATTATAAGTTTCGTGAGACAGTATAAGTTCTGTAATACTCATATAAGATTTGAAATATAATATTATAAAGTTTAAGTAGAGATGATTATAAGTTTTGTAGTAACTACAGGGAGGTATGAGTATAAGAATAAGTTTTGCATTATCGGTATACATTAAAGTAATTTGATACCTCGAATTTCCTCAGAATAAGGGTAACCTCAGTAGTATAAGATTAAAGTTACGTAACTCCCTCACAGGGTGAATAAACATAAACTGTTAAGTATAGGTGAATGAGAATAGATACGCAACTCCTACGGAGATCAGGAAATAAGCGTCAGATTGTTATAAAGAAGTACTCGTATAGCTCATAATATAAATGCATGAAATTTTATATTATGCGTTATTGTTTATGCGTTAAATGTGTATATCGCAAGAAATGTTTCCCCACTAAGCGTAAAGCAGCACGAGGTTTGATCAGGTGTGGAGTCTGAGAGAAGGCGTCGACCAAACATCGCCTCCTGAAATTTGGGCGACCTTGGCGCTTGTAAGGGTTCGTACATGTAGGTTAGGTCTTTCTGATTTGTAATTGTAAAAGTGTAAAGTTTTGTATTTGTAAATGGGACTCGGTAAATGTATAGGTCATTATTGATTCTGTTATAATATGTGGGCCATACCCACAGGTATAATTGGTTTTAAATCGAGGTAAAGAGTCGGAGTCCCGATACCATGGCAGCGGCTTCGGTTCGGATCGCCATTGTTCGGACCAGGGAGAAATCGGGAGTGTGACACACATATCGAGGGGCCCACGAATATCTCTCTAAAGGAGGGACAAATCCCTTTCATCCACTCACATCCCCTCTCTACAGGATTTATTACATCTCCTTCTGATGCTGTATTCTGTTTATTACAAATGATGTTAAACTATGTTAAAATATGAAGCTCCTTATGTAAGGACATTTGGTGGTGTTAAGTCGAAAGACAAAAAGAATACATTATTATGATGAGAAGTACTTGTAACTTATAATCCATGTAGTATTCTCATAGTGGGTCAATCCAATACAATGTTCACCAACATGTGCTTATGAGCTGACTTAATATCGTATATCTATGATTAGAAGAACATGATCATCAGTCACTCCATACTAATCTTAATTCACTATTGCTCCACCAATAATAAACGACTAGGGACAATTTAGAATAGTATTTCATTTGAAGTTCAGGGTTCTACTATCAAGTTACACATTCGATGACCATAAGTGGAATCAACTATTCATTGAGTGAATTACCAAATTAAAAATGTAAGATTATAATGAAAATGCCTCTTTATTATTGAAATATGAAAGTAATAACAATCACACTATTATCCTAAAGCACATCACTAACATCTACCACACCATCACAAATTCCAATAACTCAATCTCCAATCCCAAACAATTAATTCACACAATATGTATCTAATTTCCTAATATGGGTGTTCTTTCCCAGAAGAAATCTAATCCAATTTCACATCAAACCTAAGAAATTGAAAAAAATGAAAAATTTTATTAGTTTTAGGATGGAAATTGAGAATTGGGCGACCTTGAAAAAAAAAAAAATAAATATATATATATATATATATATATATATATATATATATATATATATATACATATGTAATGCGATTTCAACATAGATCATCAAATACCCAATCTCATTGTTACTTTTCATGAATATCTGTAATGTTCAATTACTTGTCTAAGGCCCTCATACAATCATTTGGATTGGATGAAAAGAAGAATATAAGAATGGATGGGAGGAGGAGGAAGAGCAACTGGGTGAAACGATTTTTGTTTAAGATTATCTCGCAAAAGGAACGACAACCTGCAGACAGCAGAAAACGAGGTATCAATAATCCATACTAAAAATTTCTGCAAAAGCCACAGAACAAAACAAAAATTTGGCGGCTGTTTTTTTAAATACGAAACTTGAAAAGCAGTGTTTTGTGTAATTATTTCCTTTGCACTCCATTGGTAGCTAAGATTGAAAGAGAGGTGGAGTCTCTAATCAATTTTGTCGAGGTTCTAATGATTTTGGACATTCATTTCTTAAGTTCTCCCTTCAACTACAGAGAGGATAGAGTAATGTCTAAAGAAAATAGGTTGAAATAATGGTGGAGAAAGAGGAAGAAGAGAAGGAAAAGGTGTCGACGATGATGTGGTGGAGGAAGAAGGGGAGGAGGAGGAGAGGTTTGAGATCAAACTGATCATTTTTTTTTAAATAAAAATTATGAGGATCAATTAGATAATAACATATGACCATATAGGATCATTTTAACAATTTTAACCGGTCACCAATGCCTTAATATCAATACAATATGAGACCCCCTAAAGCTTAGATTTTTCTTAATTAATCAATATGAAGAACTTATTAAAAAAGACCAATCAAATTAAGAATTATTCTTATCAATTTCCCCTAAATTTAAAAGATGAGCATATAAATCGACATGCTTAACTCAATTAAAAAAACGTTCAAAGTTTAAAAATAAAGGACATCTAAAAAAGAGAAGGGTCTCATATTCGAGTTCCAATTAGCCAATTTACTACGTTATATCAAAGTGTTTAATTATCCAAAAAAAAAGCAACATACAAAAATGGTTTCTTAAATTTAAATTTATTATTTTATTTTTCTCATGACTTCTTCCCTTATATTTTCTTGACAGCCTTGATGTATTGATAAATTTTCTCTTATCACTTAACGAATGTCAGTTTTTTCTTTTTTTCTTTTTTGGTTTCGATTCTAAGGCCTTACCACTTGAGTCATCAAGGACAATTAAATATGAAAATAAATAAGACAGAGTAAATATAAAACTTTGGTTTCTTCTCACGTATAAAAGTTATTAAGTAATAAAAATCCGTACAACCATTTTCTTACTTTTTAAAAATATTATACTTTACTAAAATCAACCATTAACTAGAAACAGTTCCTTATATTTCAAAAACTTACATTTCTAACTTTCCTATTTATGTTCTTAAACATTTTTTTTATGAAATACAATACATGCATTCATTTAATTACTTTTTCCATTTTTCTCATTATATCCTAAAAACATTCCTTCAGAAATAATTAAAAACAACTACAATATATTCTTAGAGAAAACACAGCTGTTTTTCTATTTTTCCTCAAAAACAAAAAATATTAGAGAAGCCTTAGGTAATATTTCAGATAAAAATCAAGAGCCTGATCCGTCCAATTTATGGTGTTCTCTAAAATTTGTTCTTATCCTCTTGATTTAATGTTTTATGTGTTTTTTTAACAGTAAAAAACTAAAAACCAAAAATATTTTCCAGGATTTCCTTATTTTTCTTGTTATCAAAAACAGAAAACAATTTAGTTTATAAGAACATGAAAACAAAAACAGAAAATAGTTTAATTTTTAAAAACAGAAACCAAACAAACCGTAAGACATCAAAACTAAAATTCAAGTGAAAGGCACATACCACAGTGGTAAACATAACACCACCCCTGTAACATTTCCACATACCCTGCACCAAAATTTGTAGCTTTAAGCAAAAAACAAAAACTACAAATTCCAACTAGTTATTCAAGAATTCCATATTGATGGACAACTAAAATAACCAAAATTGATGAACATGTTCTCTCCTTGCTTCAATGGAAAAAGGATAAGGTTACAAGGAAATTAGGAACAGAGCTGTTCTAGAAAAGTATAAAGAAAAGTAACACTACCATCTATTTAGTTCTTAGAATATTGTTTTTTGTTTATTTATACAGTCAGTTCTTATCAATCATCATCAATGTTTTGTACATAAGAATAACATTTTTAAACATAAGGCTAGCAAAATCCTGATGTAGAATGGATGGGGATATGAAGATTAGATGAATTGGGTGAGGGAGGGAGGGAGGGAGGGAGGGAGGAGGTGCTGAATAAAGGCTAATGACCTTTTTTTCCCATGTATTTTTCATCATCCCAATCCCATATTCCTCAGAAGATCTTGAAAAGCAACCCACCATGGGTGGCAAAGAAGGGAGCAAAGACTAGAGACTCCACAGCCATGAGCTTGATAAGGATGTTGAGCGACGGGCCTGAGGTGTCCTTCAATGGGTCTCCAATGGTATCACCAATCACCGCAGCCTTGTGTGGGTCAGACCCCTTCGGCCCAAGGTCCCTTGCATGCTCAGAAGCACCAGCCTAACAACCAAAATTCCCCAAAACACATTCATTTACACACTTAAATTGTGTGAATAATACCACCACTTCAAACCCATGACAACAAGAAAAAGAGAAGCTATCTCATCATATCATTCATAACCCAGATATGCTTACCTCGATGTACTTCTTGGCATTATCCCATGCACCACCCGTGTTAGAGGCGGAGATTGCTATCTGTTAAAAAAAGCACACATCAAAATCAGAAAATTAAGTTTCAATTAACGTTCCTAGAACATCTTCAATATAAATATAATAAATAATTCAATATCGTCCATCCAAAACTCATAAAATACTCCAAACAAAATCAAAAAAGGCTAAGACAGAGAGATTTTGTTCCCAAATTTGTCCAAATCAAATTAAAATTTTCTTTGCATAACTCTCCCATGGGTGTTTTTGAGATAAAATGCTATTATTTTCCCAATAGATCAGAAACCACAAATTATATTTTTTTTTATCAGCAGTATCAGAAACCACAAATTATATACATTTGACTGATCATGATATAATTACCTGTACACCGGAAACAAGGGCACCAGCTAGTACACCAGAGAGAGTCTCCACACCAAAGAAGGTCCCAACAATAAGGGGTGTGAGCATGACAAGTGCACCAGGTGGAATCATCTCCTTAATGGATGCATCAGTGGAGATTTTGACACAAGTGGCATAATCAGGTTTTGCAATGCCCTCCATAAGACCTGGAATGGTATCAAACTGTCTGCGAACCTCCTCAACCATCTTAAGAGCTGCGCTTCCCACACTCTTCATGGTCATGGCCGAGAACCAGTAAGGAAGCATGGCACCAACAAGCAAACCAATGAAGACCTTTGGAGTCAAGACATCGACAGTTGAGATTGATGCGCGACTCACAAAGGCACCAAACAATGCCAATGACACAAGTGCTGCAGATCCAATTGCAAATCCCTGAAAAAAATGTAAATCGAACATTAAAAATGAAGTTACAAAAAGAAATGTACACAATCAGATTTCAATAACAAATTACAGAGCAAAGCTGTGCATTGTATGGCCTGAGCTTGCTTCACATTACTTGCAATAACTAAAAGGCAGCTCAACATTAGCCAGTTGAGCATAGAACCTTCTCTGGACTACAGCCAAGAAGAGGGATGGCGTTACTTTAACACAAAAAAGACCAATAACTTATAGGGCTAGTCAAATTTATACAAAGCCATTTTACACTGAATTCAAATTATTAGTTCCATCAATGTATAGGCCTAGTCAAAGGCCATATCCATGATAGAATAAGCCTTACACCAAAAGTGTGATTTACCTTGCCTATAGCAGCAGTAGTGTTGCCTGCAGCATCAAGCGCATCAGTTCTCTCTCGAATTCGATGGCTCATGCCAGCCATCTCTGCAATACCTCCCGCATTGTCACTGATAGGACCATAAGCATCAATAGCAAGCCCAGTAGCGATCGTACTCAGCATCCCTAGGGCAGCCACTGCAATGCCATACATGGCAGCAAAACTGAAACTAACAAAAATACTGACTGCAATAGCAAAAATAGGAATGATGACAGATTTGTATCCCAAAGCAAGGCCAAAGATGACATTGGTGGCAGCTCCAGTCCTGCAGGAATCAGCCACATCTTGCACAGGGCTGCAAATAAAAGAAACACAAGAGTCAGAGTAGGAAAGCCGAAGGCCATAAAATAAGGCAAGAATTTGGTGAGATTATAGATACCTGTATGCATTGCTAGTGTAATACTCGGTTACAAACCCAATAATAAGTCCAGCCCAAAGTCCAACACCCACACACAAGAACAGCTGCCTGCAAACCCAAATTGTATTAGTTGATGCTTTTTTTTTACAGGTTAGTAGTAGATGCAATTCTGTTTTTTCCAAGAAATTAACAATGTCAACTTTACCAATTCTTCACAACTTTCTGAGAACCAAAATTGAAGATTGTGAAGGATGACGGAAGGGCAATCCAACTAACAAATGCAACTCCCACAGTCATAAGAATGGTGGAGATGATAAGCTGTTTCTTTAATGCGGGTTCGATTTCCTTGACAGCCTTGATCTCAAAGAAATCCGTAGCAAAGAGGGTGGTGATCAAACAAACAAGGATACCCATGGAACTAACAAGCAGGGGATAACACATGGCAGTTAAATCATGACTGATACCAAATGATGAGATGGAAGCAACAACAAGAGCAGCACAGGATGATTCAGCATAAGAGCCAAATAGATCAGATCCCATTCCAGCAATATCCCCAACATTATCACCAACATTGTCCGCAATCACCTACAAGAACATTGGAAGCTAATTTACTAAAACCCCAAAGGAATACTAACATATTAAAGAACTGGATGAGCAAAGACTTTCAAATGCCTGATTACTTACAGCTGGATTTCTTGGATCATCTTCAGGAATGTTTCTCTCAACCTTTCCCACAAGATCAGCACCAACATCAGCAGCCTTTGTGTAGATTCCACCACCAACTCTACCAAAGAGAGCCATGGAAGATCCACCAAGGCCATAACCAGTGATAGCCTCAAAAAGGCCTTCCCAGTCATCACCATAGTAGAGCTTGAAGAGATTGATGGCTATGTATAGAACCAAAAGACCGTTTGCAGCAAGGAGAAAACCCATGACAGCACCAGACCTGAATGCAACAATGAATGCCTTCCCAACACCCTTTCTTGCTTCTAGAGTTGTCCTTGCATTAGCAAATGTAGCAATTTTCATCCCAAGGAAACCAGATACGACTGAGGTGACAGCACCAAGCAAGAAGGATATAGTGCTGAAGATAGCAGTAGCCAGTGCAGGCTTGCACATCTCCTGTGGATTGTAAGTGCAAGGCTGGCTCTTTGTACTGAAGCTATTGACAGATCCCAGAAAGACGAAGATCAAAATTGCAAAAGCAACCATGAAGACACCAACATACTGGTATTCAGTGAAGAGAAAAGAAGTTGCACCTGTCACAGCCAAATATGAACCAAGACATTAAAAAGGATGTTGATATACACATGAATAAACAAAAAAAATTTGCAACTCAAAAATTAATACAAAAAGGATTCTAGCTAAGGTGTGAAGAAAAAGAGCATATTCAGAATTAACAGATACATCAGGGAACATCTATCTCCATCATAATGGAAATATGTAGCAATGCCACAAACAATAGATAGCACCATCAATTTGACATACTACATAGATGCATACCACTAGTAAGAGTGATTAAAAGGTGAAAAATGTAATAACAGCACAACAAATTGCAACATGGGGAGAAATCTGAGAACATATATTTTGCAATTAAAAACATCAAATATCATGAGATAAAACAGCACAACCAGACACATCCAAATTCCAAATTGACTGTGGTCATTCCACGATAACAAATCGCATGACTAACTAAAAAAGGGTAGCTTCCACCAACATCACCAACAGGAAAACAACAATTACTTCAATGATAAGAAGAAGAAGAAGAAACAATAATAATTGTACCACTACTACGACTCAAAAAAGGTAGCTTACACCTACTTCTCCAACAGGAAAATGCCACCTGTTGCAGTATATATTTTCCATGAAAATGTTGCAGAAATTATAATGTTGGAAGATAAAAAAAAAATGTATACCCTTTCAGGAAATGTAAAAATTACAAACAGAAGTACTTCAAAAGTAGCAATGGACTGCAATTAGAACTTGTGCTACTCTCATCCTCATTAAAGCATGTGTGTCTGCTTTTGAATATATATATATATATATATATATATATATATATATATATATATATATATATATATATATATATATACTTATGCATGTATACATGAATGTTTGTGTATATATACACACATATATACACATACATACATATAAACATGCATAAGTATTTCAAAAGTAGCAATGGACTGCAACTAGTACTTGTACTACTCTCATCCTCATTAATATATATAGAGTCAAAAAACAACTGCAGTAGAGTTTTTCCCTCAATTATTTAGGTGGATCCGTAATAAGTAATACAATTGTTAAAAACAAAATTATCACATTTCACTTTTACATTTATTATTGTTAACATATGACATGACCATACCCTAGACACATACATATAAATAACTAAATAAATAAAATAATATACAGATATAGAAATACACATGTACATACACACATATACGTGTGTGTGTGTGTGTAAAAGAATGCGTGTGCTTTTTAGTATTATATGTACACATTCGCTATTATAAATAAAATTATCACATACCTACATACATATGTATATACATACATGCACATACATACATGCATAAGTATATATATATATATATATATATATATATATATATATATATATATATTGAAATCTGTACATATAATATTCAAAAGCAGACACACATGCTTTTATGTCTATTCCTCTCTCTCTCTCTCTCTCTCTCTACACATGCTTTTATGTCTATTCTCTCTCTCTCTCTCTCTCTCTCTCTCTCTCTCTCTCTCTCTCTCTCTCTCTCTATCTATATATATATATATACTCATGTGTCCCTTGTGATATCCACACTACCATATAGTATTATTGATATTAATGTCAATATAAACCGAAAGGCTTTTATTTAGAAAGGACAAAATAATTAACACTGGATACCGATATAAATGAAAAAGAAATGCAAAAATGAAAAAGAAATGCAAAAATGAATAATACTCCTCCCAAAGAGAAGAAAAATAAATAAATAAACAAACCCTAGATCTGAACAATGATACAACCAAGCAACCATTAAAATATGTTAAACAAATAGCAAAAAAGCAGATCGATATCAAAAGCTCAAACTGGAACCAACATAACCCCTAAAGCGTCGACATGCCAGAGGAAACCTAGCTCCATTTGGCAGCTCAGAAAATGCGGAAAACAAAGAAACCAGATACAATGACTTGTGGTAGATTAAAGTTCAATGAAAACAATTCAAAACTATTGTTGCAACAAGCCTTAATAGTAACCGAACCCCAGAAACCCGTAAAACTCGAAGCTTTTAACAATTTTTTGAACCGAGTAAAGTAGAACGCCCCCTCTTGTTGATGAAAAAACTCGGGCAAAGGAAAACCAAAACGCTCATGTAATCACAATAAAGTCGGTTAGAATAACATGACCGTCACCATTTATTTTTAGTGAAACCAAAGCAGAATGAAATTCCAAAATAATGTTTTTCCTAGGCTTTCTAAGCAACCAAACGGATGCCAAGCTTTACGTTTCCCAGACACTGCAAATTCTTTTTCTTTCCTCGATTTCTTCAACAACCAAACAGAAGCAAAACATTTAAGCTTCCTGATACACACAAGCAAAACAAAAACACGCTCAAAAAGCACCATAGATCTACCAAAAACCTTAAGATCCAAACCCGAACCTCACCTTCGGAGATGGCGTTCTGTATCTCGGCGCACTTGGCGACTACGTTGTGGTCATTGAGGCCTTCCTCTTCCTCAATCAGGGAGTCTCCATAACTAGCGCCCTTGCCGTTGTTCGACAACGAAGAGTGCGACGATAGCTTGATGCGGGCGACCAGAAACCACTGCACCAGAGAGAACACGATTCCGATAACGGCACAGACCGGAATCACTATCTCCGTCGCAAGATCCGACAATATCGCCGATCCCATCCTCGCCGGAACCCTACAACTCGCCGGAAAATTTGACAGAGGGAAAGAGAGTGACACAGAGCTCTTGGTTGTGCTGCAGACCGCTTGAGGGTTTATATCGAAATTCAGGAAATTTCAGAAGTAGGATTCAGATGCTTCACGCCTATTTCTTATTACGCTACACTCGCAACATAGATCGTACACGTGGAATTATCAGGCAAGTCGGATTATCAAACGGCTTGCGTTTAGGGAACAGGTGGGGGTATCGTGAGATACGCCACATTGTGGCGAAACGGCGAGTTTTACTTTTACCCGGTGTGGATAAAGCGGAATAATAAGAAAAACTTAAAAGCGCGTAGTTTAGACGCATCAATGTCGGAATCGGCTTTAAGAGATAGGATAGCGTGCTCCGCAAGACCACTCATCATCATGCACCTTCACATCGCTTTCCAATCGGATCCAAAAATTATCATAAATAATACACACCCCCCAATAATTATTTGCAAAAACCCATTTTTATAGAAATTTGAAAATGTGTTTTTTGTAACACATTTATATCTTTAAATAACCAAAATTAAATTTAATATTTAATTATAAAAATTGGTTATTATAATAAATCAAAATTTTATTACAAATTCATATAAAATTTTTAATATGATTATAAAAAAATATTTCAATTAAATTTTTTTTTATTATTTCCGTGGTAACCTATTTTATTAGTTAGTAAGAAAAACAAAAATATAGCATATAGAAAAAATAATTATATATTTTAAGAAAATATAATTAGATTTTTAAAATGAATGTAACGTGTGGTGGAAAAATAATTAGATAGTTTAAGAAAAAAAAATTGAAACTTTAAGAAAATATAATTAGATTTTTAAAAGGAATGTAATAGGTATTACAAAAATATTAAAAAAAATTGAAGTGTTTAAAAAAAAACACCTCCTAAGTGTTTATTAAAAAAACATTCTAAGTGTTTTTTTTTTTTTTTTGAGGTTTTAAAATTTTAAAAATCATCTTTTTTTTCCAAAAAGAACACTTTAAAGTGTTTTTAAACACAAAAACGTTTTTAAAAAACACTGTCAAAGTGGCCCTTATTCTACATTATACACCTCTTATTTAATATAAAATTAAATAATTTTCAATTGTAATGTTGTAAAGATCGGAACTAGTAGTCAAATCAAAAAAGTTATTGATTCATGGTTTAGGGGTTGAAGTACATTCAAATCGGATAAAAATCAAACCGATCAATCCAATTTGGGTTTGAAAATACAGTTCAAATCATTTCTTAAAACCCAAAACCCTCTAAAAATAATTCAAATTTTCATGCATTTATCATTCTACCAAATAAGGAAAAAAAACTTGACATGATCAAATAATGTATACAATTCAAATTATGTCTAGATGGTTATTTATAAATTTGACTTATGAAGTTATAACCCGTTTGGTATTAGCCCCTTAGGAGAAGACCTTTTTTTTTCCAAAAATAAAATGAAAAAATCCTTAAAAATAAAATAGTAAAAAACATTGATGGAGGTCGAAAATGATTTGAGAGTGTAGGAAGGAGCAAGAAGTTAGAAAAAATAAAAATGGTGACAGAAATAGGCCATGTCATTAGAGGAGATTTTGGAGGTCTTTTTCACGACCCTGCTTTCGTATTCATTGGTTTGCGGTGTCCTGTCTATTTTATTTTTTTTAATTAAATTTATTAAATTAAAAATTAAAAAAAATAAAAACTTATGGTTTTTACTTATTTTTCGGTAACCACTTAGACCCAATACAAAACTAAATGTTTGGACATTTTTTGACGTGTGTACATGAAAAATACAAATATTTTTTGAATTTTTATTTAAAAAACAAAACAAAACAAAATTTTAAAGATTATTTACGTATGAAAAATACAAATAAATTTTTGAATTATTTTATTAAAAACCGTCACATATATCCTTTTCTTTTTTTCTTTTTTTTTAATTAAAAAAAAAAACTTATGGTTTTTACTTATTTTTCGGTAACCACATAGACGGATAGACCCAATACAAAACAAAAATTTTTGACATTTTTATACGCGTGTGTACATGAAAAATACAAATATTTTTTTGAATTTTTTAATTAAAAAAACAAAACAAAACAAAATTTTGAAGATTTTTTTACGTGTATATATATACATATGAAAAATACATATAAAATTTTGAATTATTTTATTAAAAACCATCATAATATATCCTTTTCTTTTTTTCTTTCTTTTAATTAAAAATATTTTTTTTTTTAAACTTATGGTTTTTACGTATTTTTCGGTAACCACAAAGACCCAATACAAAACAAAATTTTTGGACATTTTTTTTTTACGTGTGTGTACATGAAAAATACAAATTTTTTTTTGAATTTTTTTATTTTTTTTACTCATTCATTTTTTTATTAAAAAAACAAAACAAAACAAAAATTTTGAACATTTTACGTGTGTGTATATATATATATATATATATATATATAGAAAAATACAAATTAAATTTTGAATTATTTTATTAAACACCATCACATAATCCAAATTTTTGTATTCAAAATCTTTAAATAATCCAAAATTTGTAAATATAACTTTTCTTGTGTGTGTTTTTTCTTTTCTGAAAATATAATATTCCTTATCCTTTTATGTTTTTATAGGTATCTTTCTTTTACAAGAAGATATTTTTTGTCAAAAATTGATAGTTGTTTTCCGAAAAGATAATATTCCTTATCCTTTTTTGTTTTTATATAGGCATCTTTCTTTCACAATAATATATTTTTGTCAAAATTGATAGTGTTAGAATTTGGAATTTCAATTTTCAAAAAGCCTTTTAATTAAATTACTCTTATCATTTTACATTATTGGTGTTTGAGTTAAATTGTGTGCATATGGATTAGTTCCATGGGACTCTTTATCTCGTTGATAAATCTTTTATTATATCATTAATGGTTTTACCGTTAAAGGGACTCGAACTAATAATAAAAAAAGTTTAATTAAAAAAATTACAAATAAAGGATGTATTGGGTAGCTCCATTAGTGTCACTATGTAAAACATTAAGGTGTTTTACCCAATGATCGCTAGTTTTAGTTCTATTATAAGAGTCGGGATTTTACCCAAATGTTATCTTTAGGATCCCGTAGATTTAGACCAACGAGTTCGAATCTTGTATGTGCTTCCAGCTTGTCGATAGGTTATTAAATAAAAATAAAAGAAAGAATAGAGTGTTACTATTTTTCATAATAGGTATTAGGCATCGACAAAAACCTAAAAATGTGTCGATAGAAAAAATCGAAGTGAAGTGAAAAGTGGAATTGCTTAGGAATCGATTTGGTTTTTTGTTTTTGTTTTATATAAATACCGATTTCGGTTTTGAAATAAAAAAACTTCTGTTCGAATAATATATATATATATATATATATATATATATATATATATATATATATATATATACTCTTATATATATATATATAAAATAGAGTTTCCTTGTTTTGTGTAAGTGGTGACTTTCCAGTTTCTATTCATCACTTAGACTGTGATTTCTTTATATTAGTTTATTTTTCTATTTAAAGTAAAGTTGTTAAAACGTATGATTGATTAAAAAAATCATAATTAAATTATCTAATTTTCATATATTATTTATGGATAAATTATAAATGCACAAATATCATGATTCCAAATGAATACGTTGTATTAATTTATTTTTTTTATAGTTTTTTATTGTATTTATAATAATTATTATAATTTGAACTATAATGTATGATTATAGAATTACAAATTTATTTTTTAACTATGATTAATCGAAAAACCGATATATAATTAACATAACTAATAGTTAATCAAAATTTTGATTAATCATATAAATAGTTAGATTTTTAATTTATATAAATAACAAAAATCGATGATCGGTTTTTATTCTATGTCACGGTTCGATTAATCGGACAGAGAATGTGACATAACCAATAAATGCATGTCGTAGAAAGAAGTTATATAAATTTGTTGCTTCTTAATAAAGATAAGAAGACATAATAATAATAATAAGAGTGAGTGGAAGAGAAAGGAGGAGAGGTGAAGAAGTAGAAGACAAACAGTGGGGCTGGCTGTCACTCGCTGGAGGACGTATTTTGTTTTGTTTTTTTTTATTTAATTTATTTATATTGAAGAAGAAAGGGGTGGACGTTGAGACTCTCCTCTCAAGGCTCTCTCTGCTGGGCCCCACTTTTCTTTAACATTTTCCATGAATCCAGTTGTCCAATCCTCTTTCATATTTTCCCGAGAAACCTCCGCCAAACACTATGCGATAACATTTTACATTTTAGTTTTACTTCTCCCCAAACGAGTATCAGTCTCTGTTTTTTTATTTCTCTATATTTATTATTTAATCATACAGGTTTTATTTTTTATTCTGCAGATATTTTATTTCCTTTTTTTTTTAATGTCTTGAAGCAAAATGGACAAATTTGGAAGGTGAATGGGAAGTGTAAAAGGCTTTCTTTATATCTTTGTGTCAATTAGTACTTATTATTGAATAATTTTTCTATAAAAAGAGGGATAATAAATAATCTTAAAGATAATGTTTTATAGAAATACTTGCCTGAAATAACCTAAATGATTTTAACTTTATAAATACAACCCTCATCCTGTTTTTCTTGAATCATAATCCATTTTGGATAATGATGAAGATATCTTGTTTTTCTTTAATAATAATCTATTTTGGATAATGATGAAGATATTTTTATCGAAATGAGACCAGTCGATGCATGAAAGTTAAATCTACGAATTTAGGTTTTAAGGTTTTTAAAGAAAAATAATTTAAATTAATTCAAGTTTTGTAATATATACAGCACAAATATATAATCAAAAATATTAAAATCGTAAAATATGAAAGCGATATATAAGTTAGCAATAGTAATGAATCGGCTTCAAATTAAACGTGCACATGTTGATATTCTTATTACTGCTTAAATAAATATGGATTACAGTTACCGACGTATTGGCGACGTGATTTGAATTAACATCTTTTTTATAGTATATCTTTATTAAATCTAAATCGTCTAATATAAACCGTATTCTTGCTTATGCACAGCAAGCTAAAAACGTCGTCTTAAAAGCAACCTTGTCCTTAGCGTCTTAAAATGATAATAACGCGCATTACCTGAATGGCGACGCTACGCGAGCACAAATGCGGCGACTTCGTCGCAAAAAACTAATAAAAACCTAAATTTGTATATAATAACCACTTTATTGAGATAAAAAAATAGAAATAGATGTAAATGAGTGATTTCAAGTAAAAAAAATGACCACAAAATCACTCCTCGGTGTAAAAAAAAGACTAAGAAAATAAGGTTAGGGTTTTTGGACAATAAACTTTTTTTTTTCTTAATTTAGGTTTTTAAATAGGGGATTGTGCTTAAATTGAATGAAATGAACATAATTAGGAAAATATAAATTTGGTTTTTCATATAGTTGCACATGTAATAAAGGCACAAAAATAAAGCAAATATGTCATGGAACAATAAACCCATTTTAAGTCAAAAATACCCTTGATGTGGGGTCCACCCATGCACATGTCTTCTCTCTCTGTTATCTCTTCTCTCCTCTCAACCAAAGATAAAAATATCGATAAACACAGATATATCGATAATTGGATTTTACGGAAATATCGGTAAAATATCGGTGGATATTCTTACAAAAATTAAATTTTTTCATATTTTAATTATATAGATTATAAGAAATTATTCATATCTTAATTAAGGTAGATTAAAATCAAATGGATTAGTAATTATTAAATTAAATATGTTATATGTAATATATTATTCGAGATATTATTATGTTAAATATATATTATTTATTTGTTTTGTTATTATTATAAATATTATATGAATAACGAGGAGATTCAAAATATTATATATTATAATTTTAAATTTTTTAAATGATATTATTTTATTTCTTTTCCTTTTCAAATTAATATTGATTTAAAAATATTATAAGTTATAATGTAAAATAAAAATAAAATAAAATATTATAAAGGGATTATGAACGAATAAATAATAAGATAATATAAAAGTTTACTTGTTATATATAATAAGTCTTGATTAATAGTTTAATTAGTTTGGAGAAGATAAAGGCTTAAAAATGCATTTTAGATTGGAGTTTAGAGCTTTTCCCTTGTCCAATTTTTAAATATTTTTTTGGATAAGAAAAAACAGGGGAAAAATCGGCAATTTTTCCCTTTTTTCTCAAAATAGTTTTCATGCCACCCAAGCAAACCACACCTTCACCCACCTTTCCTCATTAGTATTAAGCAATGTAGGCACTAAAAAGTAATATAACACAATGCGCTAATGTAACCTTATAATTATTATAGATAAATATATTTATAATAAAATTTATTATAAATATCTAAATTTATTTAAAAATTAGAGAATTTTTTTTGATTTTTATTTAATGAAACTTAAAATTAAAAGAAATTATAATTTAAAATAACGAATAATTTGTTTATATTTAAAAAATAATGATACTTTTATTTTTTTTTTATTTTTACATTTAATATTTTATAAAAAAAATAAAAATATCAAAATAGATTCAAAATATCAAAATTGTAAATATAAAATAAAATAAATTATGTATGCAATAAAATATCAAAATATTAAAATCTAATTTAAATATGATGTATAATTAATATACATAAAAATATATTTATTTATAATAGTTTTGACATAATTTATTTCTAATAGTTTTTTTAATACATTTTAGTTTTAATGTAGTATTAAATTGTTGAGTGGAAATTCCTTGCCTGAAAAGCCACACTCATATGCCTCTTATACTTGTTTGAAACGGATCTTTCTGCAGCGAGACAAGCATGATGATGATATTTATTTATAATAGTTTTTTGAAAATATTTATTTATAATAGTTAATAACCTAATAAACATAAATTAATAACCTAATTTTATGTATGTAATTTATAGGCAATTGAAAGATTAAGGCTGTGTTTGATTATATTTTCAAAAAAAACAGTTGTTGTGTTTGAGTCTTATAAAGTAGCAAAAAATGGTAAGAATTATTATTTTTTTAAGTTCAATTGTTAAATCAAATATCTCAAAAAAAAAAAGTTAAATATAAATAAAATAATTTTAAAGGTTTACATTTTATATTTTTTTATCTTTATATATTGATGAGTTAAAATAAATAAAATGAGTTAAAAATAACAAATAAAAATAGTATATTGGATTTAACTCTAATTTTATTTTATTTTTGCTTCAATTGAATTTCATTTATACTTTCTCGCAAATGTTCTTAATAACCAAATATACTCTAAGGTGGTGTTCGACTCTCATAAAAAAAAAAAAAAGAAAATTAATTGTCTTATATTTAGTTGTCCAATACTCAAAGAATTTTAAATATAAATATAATTATTTGAAAACTTACATATTCTTAAATTATTTGATCTTGATATCACAAATAAAAATATTAAGTTGAATTTAACTCTATTTTTATTTTTCTTCTACTTTTCCTACAATTTTCTTTAGCTTGGATTTTCTCTAAAATTTTCCTCTAACCAATCATAACATAAATGATTAAGGGAAACTTGTACTTGTGTTGCAGCCCATTTATTTGGGAATAATCATAAAAAATATATAAAAAATTACAAAATATATTGTTCAGTTTCATTGAAAATATTTATAATTCATAATATATATATATATATATATACCCACAAGCTTTAACTAAAATACTTTCCATATTATAAATAATAGAATTAATATAGAAGTTTTGTGACTAAAAAAAAATCAAATTTATAGTCTTCTTGCCATATCGTAAACATAAATAAAATCATAATATATATATATATATAGTAGTTTTGTTATTCAAAAAATTTCAAACCTAAAAGCTACATAAAAGGGTGAGAGAGAGGAAGAAAAACAAAAAAAATGAGGATAAGGAGGAAAAAGAGGAAGAGAAAATTTTGTAAGTTTTTTATTATTTATATTTTTAAATTTCATAGAAATATTCTATAATAGATGATAAATTTATATATTGTTCATTTTTTTAAAACGTATATTGATAATAACCTTTTATATTTAACATTAAATTTATTATTGAAAATAAAATTTGATTTTGTCATTAAAGTTTCATATTAAATTTTTAACATTATAATATGTTATGCATTATGATTAATTTACATCATTATTAAGTAGAGTTATTTTATACTGATATAGATATGCAACTTTAAGAGCTTAATAATCGTTTTACCGAGATAAATATTGAACTGGTTCTTTGTGTGGCTTCTTTAAATCCTAGTAATTCATTTATTGCTTTTGACAAGCAATAACTAATTCGATTTGCTCAATTTTATCCAAAATATTTTCTCAAATAAAGTTGATGGTACTCAATTATCAACTTGAAACATACATCATTCACGTGCAACATATTATGTATCAATTTGTTTATTTGCTTGTTACATTGGTCTTGATCCTACCGGTTATAACAACAACAGTTGAGATAACATTTTCTGTTATGAATATTATGAAAAATCGGCTAAAAAATCGAATGGGAGATCAATTGAAGAATGATCAATTGTTTGTGTATGTAGAAAAATATATATTTGATAGCATTGACAATGATACTATTGTGCAACACTTTCATAATATGAAAACTCGTCGAATACAATTGTAAAACATATTTAATAACAATGTTATCAATAATATAACTTTTTTTTTGTATTTATAGTTAATTAAATATTATTTTATTTATTATTAAATAATTTAAATGATGCCCCCTAAAACAAACTCACCAGATCGTCATTTTGTATATATCTTTACCTTAATATCATATGGTATATCTTTATCATGTCGATAATGTCGAAATTATAATTCTGATTACTAATATATTATAAAAATGTATGTATCCAGAGAGCATAATCATTTTTAATAAAATCATGTCGAACTATGCATTTTACATTTTTAATGCCTTCTTTATAATTACTCCAATATCAAAGGTCTAACCACAAGTTACCCAATGATTAATTCAAAAATATTTTAAAAAAAAAAAAAAGTTGAGGAAAAGGATTGTACCATGTCCCATCCCTGTGACAGATGACCTACTTAGTGTTAAACAGCTTTGAATATGAAAGTGAAAGGTCATACCAATTGGGCCTTTTTTTTTTTTATATGCTAAACAAGTTTGCTCTATTTGAAAACTAAAGAATCTAGAAGATGCGTATCCTTTCCAATTTTGAGAGCTCCTTGCCTCAATTAACTAAATGACAAATATTTTAAATATCTAAGCTAGGGTTTCCAAGTTGGGAAAGTCTTGAGTCTTTTTCCAACCCCTTAATCTTAGATGTAGGGTTAATAGATTTATCCTTTAAATTTTCTAAACCTTTCCATATGGTTGTCTAAGGTATGTGTGTGGTTGAGAAAAAATAAAAAACAGATATAAGTAAAATTAGTTTGAAAAAAATATATATAAATAATTTATTGAATTTGAACATGTTTTATTTGTTTATTTTTTATTTAGTAAAATTATTTTATTTTTGCATAGAAAATAAAAAGTAAAGTTAAAAATGATAAAAAAAAAAATTTTAGATTCATTGTTAAAAAGATGAAATAATTAAAAATATATAAGTTTTAAAATAATTTTAAATATATCTTATTCATTTAAAAAAAATTATGATAGAACTAAATATAAATTTATTTTTTTAACTTTTTTTTTATGAAATCAAACATGATGAATTATTTTAGAATTAATAAAACACATTAATATAAAATTTTAAAGTTTTTTAACAATAAAAGTAAACAATCTTTTTATACAGTTGAATATGATTTTACAATTGAGGTTTGACACTTTTTTCTCAAAATATATATGAAAAAATACAAAATTTTATTCACTTGACTTTTTTTTTTAAAAATTTACTTATATTCACTTTTTATTACATATAATTGTAGTACTTTGTTTGTATCGAACATAAAACCTTTTATTAACTCATCCCACATTTTTACGACCTTAGCCAAATTTCTAAAACTATTGACCTTATTTATTTATTTAGACATTTATTAACTTTGCATTATATGATTGTTGTGTCATATTCTAATAAGAACTTGAGTTTGAGATCTCACATACACTTATTCTCCCTTTAGCAATTGAGTCGGGACTTTAAGGGAATACCTTATTTTCTTTTTATTTTTTTTGTACTTATATTCACTTTGCACTGTATCATCGTAATATTGTTCTTGGATTCGAATATGAGATTTCCCGAAAACTCATCTCATCCATTTACCACTTGAACCAAGGATCAAAGGCCAATTCACTTTCTTTTTATATCTATTTACTGCATTACAAAGTTGTGATAATATTTTCGGATGGAGATTCGAAATTGGTTATTCCCTATGCTTGTCCTTTGAACCATTGAGTAAGGCCTCATTGGTAAATTCACTTTACTTTTTTTTTTTAACATATATTCACTTTGCAATACATTATAATAATTTGTTCAATACAATTTTGTCCCCATCGAGACTTTAATCCTGTACCCCACTCCTCACTATGCCCATCCTAGCGCTTTAACCACTTGGGCTATGATTCATTGGTAAATTCAATTTAATTTTTAAATTAAATAAAACCATTTAAATAAACTTAGTTCCATAATAACTAAATATTTTGGTTATAATATAGTAAGTTGTCTTCATTATGAATCGAACTCGGACCCATTCCCTTTATATGCTTTTACTTTTTGAATCGTTGAACGCTCTATTATTTTATATGTCATAGCTAAAATGATTAAAGGAGTTATAAAAAATAATATAAAAACTAAAAATAAATATAAGAAAAACGTGGTTTGAAAAATAATCTCAATTTTAGTGTAGCTTTTTCCACATAGGATAAAAATTTTAAAAAGTAAATGACTCTCTTCAAAATACACTTTTAAAAAATGTTTATTCAATTTTAGCTTAGATTTCAAAATTTTAGAAAATGCTTTTCCATGAAATACTTTCCACTTGATAAAAAGTGAATTAGATTTAAGAATATTTCTCAATCTATAGTGTTTAAAGAAGTTTTGTTTTTCATCTAAAAGAAAAACCTTAGCCTCAATTTCTTTCAATTTTTTATTTATTAGCTTCTTTTTTTTTAAATAAGAAGGGGTGATTTTTTTTTTGTTTATCATTATTGGTATGAAATCGCGCCTACGTATATTTTTACGTTTATATTTTTTGATAAAATGATTATTAAGCGCGAGATCTGGATTTTTATATATATATTTTTTATTTAGTTATCATCTTGATGCACGTGTGATTGTCGTCGCATTTATGCTCCTATGGTTGTCGTCTTGGTGCGACGGATGGTTATGTTGTCTCAATATAATAGTTTGGTTTTCGTCGGCGTTTATTTATGTTTTGGTGATTCGAATGAGCAAATTATATATAATCAAAGACAAAAAATTAAATAAATGATCGTCCGTATATGTAAAACTTGAGTCGAAGTATGTGGTCGTAATAGTAATATATCGAATGTGTAGTCTGATTATCAGGTCTATCGGCTTTGAGCAGGTTATTATCTTATTACTTTTAGATGTCGTTTAAATGCATTTATGATTTTCAACTGATTTGTGATTATATGTTTTTTGTTAATCAAGTCTATTAAATTATTTTTCTCAAAAAAAAAAAAATTTTTATTTAGGGTAATTGTCGGAAAAGCCCCAAAACCGTAATGAAAAGTGAATAGCGGTGAAAAGAAACTTAGTTCTAGAGAATATGAAATAGTAAAGTCCACCACACCAGACGGTGAAAAGAGCGAGAGAATCTGATTCTGATCCGGACGGGGACCTCAAATTGTACATAGGTGCACAGAAAGCGCCACGTGTGCGACATATAATTATCAACATTTGCCACGTGTGCAGCATTAATTAACAACATTTGCCACGTGTACAATAATAATAATAACAATCATGGCTATATTAATAATGTGGTAACCATTAAAAAAAATCAAATCCTAATAATCAACATCATTACTATGTCGTGTCAAAGTTCTAATCTGAGCCATCTTGTCAATCACTCCTTCTATGCTTTCAATTGTCTCCTCATTTTGCACGCAATAATTATATTACTAATCAAAATGGACTCAGGATGTTTCAAAACTATTTTTTAAAAACATATACAATATTATTTTGGTATTTTCTGTCCTTGTTTTTTAAATTTATTGTTTTTTGTATTTTTTATAATATATATATATACTTATATACATATGAGGTAAACGGTCTTTTTGAAAACTATATTTAGAATTTTTTTTAAAACATATATAATATCATTTTGGTATTTTTTTTTTAAATTATTATTATTATTTAAATTTAGTGTATTATATGTTTGTCTTATTCTCGATATTCTTTTAAATAGAAAACGGTTATAAAAAACTATAAATAAAGGACATGTTTGATTATTGTTTTTGATAGCATAAAGAAAACCAAATTTAAGAACCCATAAAACTTTATTAAGAAAGATAAATGATAAAATTAGAATAGATTTATGATAGATAAAATTTTAAATTATTCTGTGTGAAAATCTTTTAAATGCCAAATCTCGAAGTATTTGGGATAAAAATATAGTTTAGATCGCTTTAATTTTTAAATAAGCTGCTTTGGAGATGCTCTTAGAGGCATCTCAGGTAGTCTTCTAAAGTAAATATAAATCTTGAAATTGAAAAAGCAGGATTCGCGGTGGAGTAATAATGGGAGGCAAAATATTCTTTAGTGAATAGTTTATATAATGTGTACGAATATTGTTAAGCTGATACATTTGCTTGATAAGTGTTTGAAGGATGGAAAATTTGTTTTCTTGTGCCAGTAAAAATTATAGTGTATATAGAGTGATATAAATGAACGAATGATACATGATGTAATTATTAAGGAAGAGAAAGAGTAAAATTTGAATAGATTTAAGATGAATAGCTTTAGATGTTCATTTCTTTGTAGATGTTACTACGCAAAGCTTTTCATTAAATGCCAGTGAGCTTTTGGGAGCGAAAATATGGCTTTAGATCTTTGATTTTTAGATATTTGCTTGGAGATCTTTCTAAGTGCCGTGTTTTTAAAACATAAAATAGTTTTCAAAAATAGGAATCAAATAAGTCGAAAAGTTTTTTTTTTTTTTTTTTTTATGTTAACCATAGGTGGCCGCCGCCTACGCACATTTTACTACTCTAATAAGGTTTTGAAGTTAAGGGCCAGATAAATTAAGGAAAATCGAAGGTGATTATGGGTTAAATGGTTTTTGGCTTAAAATTAAGATAAGTGGCCTATTGTAACTAATCAAGTATTAAATAAAAATATTTCAAGTTTTGAATAACAATGATGTATTTGACCAACCACTTGAAAGACGAGTTTACCCATTCAGAGAATTAAGAATTTAAGAATTTATATTAAAATAATGGTTAATTATATTATATTTTATAGATAATATATTAATGGTAGATCATGTTGAATTTCTTCGATAGAGTTTGTGGATATCATATTTTAGTTGTAATCGTTTCAATTTAAAATGTGAGGCTGTTTGCATATTTTGGCAATTTTGAAAACGGTTTGAAAATTGTCGGCTTATTTATTTTATTTTAAAGGAAAATAAAATAAACAAAACATAAATATAACTTAAAGGAAAAAGCAGTTTGTGAAAATCGAGTCTGAGTCAGATTAGGGTTACCTATTGGAAATATATGATAAAAAGCCGTAGCACCCCTATAGCACATTAAATGTATAATAAATAAATGAAAAAAAAAAATTAAAGTCAAAGAAGGTAAGAACGTGTATCTTAGTGACGAATCGAAAAGACTATCAATAGAAAATAAGGTTAGTGCAATAATAAATATAAATATTAATGATTAAATTAGAAAATCGAGTTATAAACCAAGAAAAATTTTTGTTGAAAACATATATGAGATGTTAGACGTCACCAAAGCACATTTATTTAGCACAGAGTCAACCGTACAAAGTTCAATTTTATTGAAATTATAGAATTGATTGTGCATTTAAAGTTTTGAAATCATATTGAAAAGGGTAATTCTGAAAAATGAAAATTTGATTTGGGATTTCAAAAATAAGAATATCACTTTGAAAAAGAAAAAAAATTTGAAATTTGGATATTTGATTTGGGAAATTAAAAAAGAAAGTGATTTTTTTGAATTTATAAACAGTGAAGAATTTTTTTAGAAATAAAAGAAAATAAATTTTAAAACTTTGAAATTAAAGAAAATGATTTTTGTGTTTTAAAGAAAATAATTGAATTTTTGAAGTTGAAGAAAATTCAAAAAATTTTTATTCTTTTAAAAATTAAGAATTTTTTTTTTATAAATTAAAGAAAACTAATTTTGAATTTTAAAAGTTGAGAGTATTCTAGATTTTTTAAATTTCAAAATTTAAATTACAAGATTCTCAATTTTTTAGAAGTTAACAGAAAGACACTTTTAATTTTATATAAATTAAAGAAAATGAATTTTTTATATTTTTAGAAATGAAAGAAAATGATTTTTTGTTATTTTTATTTTAGAAATTAGAGAGAATGATTTTGATATGAAGTTTTGAAATAAAGACTTTTAATTAAAAAAAACTAAATAATCAAAATAAAAGTTAATCTTTGTAAAAAAAATAACACAAAAGAGAAAGGCTTTGACAAAGTGGTCAGGGGTCTTACTTATAACATAAAGGTTATAGTTCAAAACCACATCTTGTATTTAAAATATTATTTTTGAGGGTGTCTGTCCTAAGTGATGTGACCGTAGTGATGACATGGCGGGTGATATGGCAATGAACTCCAATGAGTTGATTCTAAGTAAATGGGTTGGGTAAGGTAAATAGGGGTGACGATTAGGTAATGATGGGTCGTTCGTGATAATGTACGAATCATTCAGTATTTATCGGCCCGAATCAGGAAACCACGAATAACGAATGTGTCTGGCGTTCGGTAGCTGAATCATTCGTTTTATTATTCGGTGTTATGCGGTCGATACAGTATGGCCAGATTTTAATTTGATTATTTAAAATAATAAGAATTATAATTAATCATCAATACATATTTAACATAAATAACATATTAAATTTAACATATTTATTAATTTTATTATTTAAATTAATAGGAATTATAATTAATAATCAATATTTAACACAAATAGCTTATTAAATAGTTTAATTAAATAATATAATAATTAAACGGGTCAATTCATATCAAATTCGTGTTATGTAGGTCAACACGAATATGACCCATTATTAAACGTGTTAAGTAGGTCAACATGAATACCATCAAAACACGATTATATTCAACTCAAACTCGTAAAAACTGTGTTGGGTTCATATAGTGTCAAATTTTACCAGCTCCAAAGGTAGATGTGTTGGACTCAATACCTAAGGTAAATGAGTTTGGTAACTAATGAGCTTGAACCTAAGATAGATGGATCGGATCTATTAGACTGAACGAGGTAGATGGGTTGGGGTGCCTAATTGATGGACTAGGCCTAATGAGTTATATCTAATGGACTAGACATAAGATAGATAAGTTGAACCTAATGGATTAGACAGAAAGTAAATTAGTTGAATAACTAATGTGTTTAAACCTAAGTGATAGGATAAGATAATTAATGGGCCTAAACTAAGGATATGGTAATAATATGTATAATAATTAATAATCTATCATCACAACTACAATTTACTTTACAAAAACCAATCTCTTTCCCTTTTCTTTATTATTTTTTTATTTGGTTAAATTCAGAACCATCATAACATCATTTTACAAAATAAAATTACCATAGTTGTAGCAAATATTCCATACACCAATCACAATTCATATTTTATTTTAGGCAAAACCAATTTTGAGGTCACTGTACTTTTATTTTCATATAGATTTCGTCCCTCAGTTAAAGTGCGTTGAAATTACCTTGTCGCCGTTAAATACACAATAGATTACGTGTACTTTAAAAATAAAAAAGACTATAAAAAAATAAAAAAAAATATTTAAATGCCACATATGTTAATTAATTTGTTAACATGCCCTCTCCCTCTCCCTTCTCTATATAAAAAGAAAGTGTAGTAGATTATGAACTAGGGTTTGTAGTTCTTTTGAAAAAAAAAATTAGGGTTTGTACTTAAAAAATATGAGAAAAAAAAATGGAAGAAGAAGGAGGAGATCTTGCAGGAAGCAGGCTAACGATGTGCGCGGTGTGGGAAGCGGCTGTCTGAGGAAATGTCAGCTTGGCCCCGAAAAAACCTGGTTGGCGATTTTTTGGGTTGTGAGGGCAGGCTCTATATGAAAATAAAAGTATAAGGATGCGTGTCTCGAAAATAAAAATCTGAGGGCCAGGAAATGTAAGCTTGATAAAAATCGAGGCGCAAAAATGGGTTTGGTTATTTTGGCTTAATAGAAATTCTGACTTGCGTTTCTCCATCATCATAATTTTTTTCTTTGTTTTTTAATTCCACTCATGGAACAACACTAGACTTTTTATTTATGACGCACAATTATAGACTTAAAATAAAATAAGGTAAAATAATAAAATAAAACCAAATAAAATAAGGTAAAATAAGATAATAATAAAAAAGGAAAAGTAGACCTAACTCAAATTTGGGGTCTATAGAATTATATACTAAATTAAGAATTTATTTTAAAGTGATTTTAACACAAATTAAATTTTATTTTTGATTGTTAGAATCACATTTCTCTTATAGGTTACAATTTATTTTTTTGAAATATTAATATTAAAAAAAAAAAAGTTTATTGATTTAAACTTGCAATATATCAAAAATAAAACTTACTAAAAACTATAAGTGATAAAATAATATCCAAGTTAATAGTATTATAAATCGGTATAAAACCTATAAATTTGATAATATAGTGACTAGAATATTTACTACTTGAGTTCTTCGATAGGCGTGAATTTAGTCTATGCCTAGCAAAACATTGTAATTGGCAATAGAATTAATCATAAAGAAAGCTGGTAAGGAGGTCTTTCTACCCACAATGATGTCAATAAGGAGTACATCCAAAGTCTTTGAGATTTTTCAGCGAAAGTTGATACAAACACTTATGTTTCAATTAGGCCACAAATATCATTTCCTAACGCTCTCAACATTCTTAGCGGCATTACATTAACTGTTGATATGTTATTAACCAACACCTTGGATATCGGTTTGACATTAAAGTGTGCTCTCACATAAAGAAGCCTTATGTGCATTGTCATTTTTACGGTAGATTTTTCAAGCATCACCTTATGAGCCATGTTTCCTTCAGATGAGTATATGGTAATTACCCTCTGACAATGTTTTCCATCTATTGGAGATTGCTCGTTTTTCACTTTTACTAGGCTTTCCTTCATCTCCTTTGACTTGAAGAAATTTGGCAAAGTTAGAGAAGTAGTATTCCTAAATCCTTTTCTTCATCCATTTCTTTGGTAGATTCGTAGATAGACCCATCGGCCTTTGTAGTTTTTCTTCCAAATTTGGTTTTCTTTGGAGTAGACATCACCTTATCTTTTAGATTCTTTGCTTCTTTTAGCGTTCCCTATAGTCTTTCTTAAGGTAATTGCCTTTTCTCACAACTCTCTGTCTTTGGATCCTTCTTTGTTGGGTTCTGATGAGATATTGAGGAATTTTTTTTATAATTCACCACATGTTGTTATTGGAGTGTCTCTGTTTTATATTAAATTTATAGCGATTTTAGAAAAAGATATTCATTGATTTTGGTGATAAGATATCACTTTTCGCTATCGAGGGTAGTTATTCTTATCGGATTAATGTTTTGAGGCATTATGAGATTTGGATCTTGGGGTCGTGGATAAATATCGCCTGACGTTCATATAACATATAGTTATCATGTCGGCACTGGCATCTGTGGTAAGATGGTCGGTTGGGAGGCTCGGGGATTTTAAGCGGTTATGATTACGATCTGATTGATTCTCATATGGTTTTAAGATAATGAGCTGTCTTCAGCCGCTTTATGAGACAAGCCAGGTGATAGGCTTGTGTGAGTAATGAACCTATTAAGTAATGGGTCTCGACCCAAAAGTCACGATACTCACAAAGTGGGGAATTCATACTTATACACTATCATAAAACTGTTTTCTTTATAGAATCTGAAAAGTTATTCGTGAACTCTCAAATGTTGTCTTTTCCATGATTGTTTAATAATAAATTTATCCACACTGGGGTCAATCTTTTTTTTTTTTTTAATGGATAATTGATGGAACAGTTGGACATGTTTGTGATCGGTATAAATCGACAATGATAAGGTTGATGTTTGGTAGAGATTCCTTGAAAGTGAATTTCCAGCTGGGGGAATGATTTATCTAGCTTCAAATTTAGGCCGCAGAAGAAATATCCTCTAAAGCATCCAAACAAAAACTTTTTTTTTTTTTTTTTTTTTGGTGATGCTCCAATTTTCTGACTTGAAATCATCCTCGTTGAGAAAAAACAAAGAACTTCTCTTCAATAATATTTTTCTATGATGTCTAATTCTCCATTATTTTTGTGGAGAATGATTAAACAACAATAATGCTTATTTGTTTCTATACTTGTGTCTAACTGTAACCTGTCTCTCATTGCTATCTCCCCACTGTTTACAAAAAAAAAAAAAATAAAAGGTATTGGTTTGGAAGTCTTTTTACTGATTCTATATTTAGTTCCTACAAAATATGGGACAAAATATAAGAAAAAAAAAATACAGTTAAATTCAATATAATACTTTTATTTGTTATTTTCAAACCTATTTTATTTTATTTTAACTCGATAGTATAAAAATAAAATAATATAAGAATGTATAAGTTTCTAAGTAATTTTATTTATATTTGATTTTTAGATTTTTCATTGGACAGTAAATATAATAACATCATTCTTCTTTTTTTTTTTTTTTTTTCTTTTCATTACGTGTTTTCTATGAACTAAAACTTAGAGGGTAATTTTAATTTTAGTAAAAGGGAATTTCTTAGCATCATTTTTAAGGTAATTACTTTTAACATGTTTATGCATAAAAATATTTGTGACAGGTTTTTAATAACTATTTTTTATATTTATTTTTAAATATCATTAGGGGCTGTTAGTAATTATTATTTTAAATAGTTATGTAAGACAATATAAAAATAAAATAATATAGAGTAATGTAAGTTTCTAAGTAGTTTTGTTTATATTTGATTTTTTTTAGATTTTTCATTGGACAATCCAATATAATAACATCATTCTTCTTAAATTTTTTTTTCTTTTCGTAGGTGTTTTCTAGGAACTAAAACTTAGGGTAATTTTAATTTTAGTAAAAGAAATTTCTTAATAAATGTTTTTAAGGTAATTACTTTTAACATGTTTATGCATAAAAATATTTGTGACAGGTTTTTAGTAACTATTTTTTTATATTTATTTTTAAATATCTCATTAGGGGCTATTTAGTAATTATTATTTTTAAATAGTTATGTAAGACAATATAAAAATAAAATAATATAAGAATGTGTAAGTTTCTAAGTAATTTTGTTTATATTTGATTTTTTTTTGGATTTTTCATTGGACAATCAAATATAATAACATCATTCTTCTTAATTTTTTTTCTTTTCGTATGTGTTTTCTACGAACTAAAACTTAGGGTAATTTTAATTTTAGTAAAAGAAATTTCTTAATAAATGTTTTTAAGGTAATTACTTTTAACATGTTTATGCATAAAAATATTTGTGACAGGTTTTTAGT
This sequence comes from Tetrastigma voinierianum, assembly GCA_016808115.1. Taxonomy (NCBI): domain Eukaryota; kingdom Viridiplantae; phylum Streptophyta; class Magnoliopsida; order Vitales; family Vitaceae; genus Tetrastigma; species Tetrastigma voinierianum. The sequence goes on from JAEQBH010007036.1 coordinate 114,335, forward strand.
AACTATTTTTTTATATTTATTTTTAAATATCTCATTAGGGACTGTTAGTAATTTATTTTTAAATAGTTATGTAAGACAATATAAAAATAAAATAATATAAGAATGTATAAGTTTCTAAGTAGTTTTGTTTATATTTGATTTTTTTTGGATTTTTCATTGGACAATCAAATATAATAACATCATTCTTCTTAATTTTTTTTCTTTTCGTATGTGTTTTCTACTAACTAAAACTTAGGGTAATTTTAATTTAGTAAAGAAATTTCTTAATAAATGTGCCAAGGTAATTACTTTTAACATGTTTATGCATAAAAATATTTGTGACAGGTTTTTAATAACTATTTTTTTATATTTATTTTTAAATATCTCATTAGGGGCTATTTAGTAATTATTATTTTAAAATAGTTATGTAAAACAAATTCTAAAACTGTTCTTAATGTTTTGTAGAACACGAATTCATTTGAAAACCTGAAATGTTTTTAACATGTTTTTAGTAGGTTCTGAAAACAATTCTAATGCAAGGTATTTTATTTTTTGTGATGCCCCAAATTTCAGGAGTCATTTTTTTTTTTTTTCATTCAAGAGCTTAGTGTACAACTCTTTTACATACCAAAATATATGAAACTACATTGTTCTAATATATTTTTCTGAAATGTTCTGGCCCGCGGCAGGCATGTACCGTGCTGGCTCGAGGAGGCGGCGGAGTCTTTTTGTGTATGCGAGAGGTCATGACGGATGTGGCCGTTATTAATGTCTCTGCGAGGATTAACTCGTGAAGTGCGTATCTGATGATGCGTGAAAAACACACATTCGAGTAAGATACCTACATGAATGTCGATGCATGAAATGTCCTGCGTGCGCTGTATCTGGTCATTTCAGTTCCCTGCGCTTTCTGCGTGCGAGTGTGTGAAAAACCAGCGTCGTTTTGATTCGCGAATGACCATTTTCTAAAACAAGAGTTTTTGTTTTTAAAGTTTGTAACCCATTAGGAAAACCTCAATGTTCATTTGATTCGATCAAATTTCTTTTTATGTTCACATATGTTGTGGACGAGTTTTTCGGGTTTCCGCCTTACTTTTGCCATGCCTTAGTTCCAACATTTTTAGCGAGCTACGTCGTCGAGATTCGTAATACAGCAGTAAGAATAACGTTTAGATTAACTTCGCAGGATCTGCATCTTCTTCTACGCCGACTCTGGCGTATATTTATTTTCATTTCTTTAGCGAGTGTGACTCTTTTGAACTGTCCCATTACCCCGAGTCACGATCAACACCATACGGTGTTGACTCACAACCATGTACCCATGACGCTCCGTGAACACCTAACACGGTGCGATCCCACGGCCAGTGCGCTCGCGCGTATCATGAGATGTTTCGTGCACGTGCAGTATATTATGCCAAATGTATGTATTATATGTGCACACATACTCCATGCATATTCATCCATGCATTATTTGGACATTTATATTAAAGTGCGCTACAAATTCAACCCATATTTATCAACATTCCCACATATCATGTTCAAGCATGCACTTCATATTACTTGAAATTCCTCGACATACCATGAATAATTATAATTAATAAATATAATTCTCATTCATGCCTGACCCATGTTAATACATCTCCTGACATACATTAACATGTCATATTCTGTGCATGTTATTAAGCACAGTACCAACACACAACCTAACTTGCTAGCACTAACACCTTGATTATTGTGCTCCTCTACAGGAACATGGCTGTAATCTTATTCGATAGAACTTTCGTAAGAATCAAAAACACTTTGAATGTTGAGATTCGAGGACGAGAAAAGTTATGACCTTCAAAGTGGAGGTCACACATGACTAAATGATCTTACAGGCGGCCTACCTTACTTGCACGGGCGGCGGCTTCCGGCCAGCTCGAAACCGCCTCCAGGCGTGGGATGGAAAAGTTGTCAATGGGATTTCCGCCAGAGTCCGAGAACACCGAATGGAGTTCGGACCCAGTTATGACCTTAAAGTTGGGGTGCATGACTATTGTCTCACCGGGCAGCCCTACCTTGCCATGGAAAGGCGCCAATTTCCGGCCGGCTCTAGCACCCTTGCTCTCCAAAGATGTCCCGGCTGGAATTTGGCCATGGACTTTCATGAGTCGAGAACACGAATCGGAGTTCGGACGAGAAAGTTATGACCTTCCGAAGTTGGAGGTCACACTTGACTAAACTGTCTCACCCGGGCAGCCTACCTTACTTGCCCGGACGGCCATTTCCGGCTGGCTCCAGCACTCACTGCTCTCCAAAGATGTCCGGCTGGAAAGTTGACTCAATGGGCTTTCCATAGGGTCAGGCTCTGAATCAGTTCCCGGACCCAGAAAGTTATGATAACCAGAGTTGGGGTCACACATGAGCTAAATTGTCTCACCGGGCAGCCTACCTTGCTTGTCAGGACGGCCATTTCGGCTGCTCCGGCCACCTTGCTCTCCCAGATGTCGCTGGAAATTTGACTAAATGGGCTTTCCATAGAGTCAGAACACTGAATCGGAGTTTGGATGAGAAGTTATGACGCCCATTGGAAGTCGCACTTGACTAAAGCTGTCTCACGGGACAGCCTACCTTACTTGCCCGGACGGACATTTCTGTAGAACCGGCCTGCGCTCTCAGATGTCTATTTGGAAAGTTGACTCAATGGGCTTTCCATAGAGTCAGCTTGCTTTGGTGGAGTTCGGACCCGAAGAAGTTATGGCGCCGGATTGGAAGTCGTCTGGGATCCTACCGGACGGAACCCATCAAAGTGAACGGCAGGCGAGACCAACCGGGGAGTGAACTTTCGGTAGGCGAACCAGTAGGGCAATGCTTCATTATTTGTTCGAGTCGTTGACCCTTCGCTTAGGCTACTGGTCGGGTTGAGAAATTCAAAAGTCTAACATCAAGTTCACTGATGTGACTACAATTTACTTGAAGGACTCACTACCAAATTCCCTTTCTTTCCTTCCCAAAATCACTTAAAGTCCCGCTTACTGTGCACCCCACGTGGCTTTCCCTCATGGTTCAAAATACAACTAAACCCTTCCCCTTAGGGCAAAACAACCACCACACAACCCTTAAAAAGGGAAGTAATCAAAGTAGAGAAAACTCCACCTCTCGGAAATATCAAACCCCCCGATTCCCGCCTCCCTGCGTGGCTCCCGCCAGAGGACGTAACTCTTCCTCTGGCTTCCTCTCAAACCGTCGGTCCGATTCGAGAAATCTAGAGAGCTGTGAGTCTCTCTTTTAAAACTCTCTTTTCTTCCTCTTTCTTTCTCGCTATCTCTTTCTCCCATCCCACTGCTTCTCATCCAAGACGGCCAAGAGCTTGTTCTCTCACTTAAGCCACATGTTCAATTTTCTATCGCTCTTAAGATTTTATCCTCTCATCCATCCACCATATTTCCTCCAATGACATGATGCCACATGTCACCTGGGAAATTATACATTGAGTCTATTGTTTGACTCGCTTACGTTCGACATCGCGCCTCATCTCCTCAGCCACTCTAATACGTCAAGTGTCCCGCACTACCGATGCTCAAAACGCTGAATTCGATCGTTCTGACCACGAAATTCGACGTGGTAGCTAGATTTCACGAGACGATTCCAACTGAAGTTCGCTCCTGTCATCCTCGCATCTAGAAAATTCCGATTTTAACCGAAATTACCATTTTACTTTTTTTTCAAAAATTAGAATTTTCTCGGGTTTTACATTCAATTATTTTATATATTCTATTCAATTATTTTTAAAATAGTCATAAAAAGAAAACAATTAAAAGATGTTATTTAAATCATACTGTTTTATATTTTTAAAAAAGTTTGTAGTTATTATACATGTTTTCTTTTGTTTTTAAAAACATTAAACTATTTTAAGAAACATAAACCAACAAACCGACCCCAAATTTTCTCAAACATATTATATTTCGTAGAAAAACACTTAGAAATAAAATTGTATCCTGGAATCATCCCAAAATGAATGTTGGATTTTTCTATTTCTTGAAAATCAATAATCACCTTTTGTTTAAACCCCAACACAAATAAACTATAATTAGAGTTTCTTTAAGTTTATATGGAATAAACCCTGATTCCCATATACAAACCCTAATTATTATATAATAGTCAAGAACCTTAAAACAATATGATTTTCATAATATCAATACAAAAATAAAAGATATACTTTTAATATGTTGAAGATTCTTGAAGATATCAAAACATTCTTAGAGAAAAACTATATTTATCTCCCTTAACCCTTTAACACTTAGGTTTTCTTTTTTCTATCGTATAATTGATGGAATATGATATTTATTTATAGGATAGAGAAAAGACTAGTTTCCTTGTAGAAATAGAAGTCGACTTTTTATCTAAGTGCTATTAGTTTAGAAAACTAACTTCTCAAAATTGACATATAGGATTTTAGCCCCATTAATTATATATTAGGCCTATTACATTAATTTTGATATTTAAATAATATATACACGTGGATCACATAAAATTCCAAGATTCTCCCACTAGGCCCATGTGATGTTATTTTACTTTATGGCTTAATAAAAAATTATTAGGCTAAAAACATTTTACATTATTAGTCACATCATAAATCATAATTCAGTAAAAATTAATGAGAATCATGGCGATTATAAATCATTATTTCGATATAGTCCCTTCCATGTATTATACAATTAGCTTCCACTGAACATGACCTATAAATGAGAAGTACAAAAATTGCCCACAATAACGCCTTTATCAAAGACTTTCCTTTTAACATTCATCTGTATACAATTATGTATATATATATAAAATAGATATAAGAAAAAGAAACATATAATTGAGCTCCAGAGTGTTTAATAAACAACCATCATGAAACTATTACTATCATGTGTCAAAGAATCGTAATTTCCAAGTGGCATTCAATGTTTTAATGACATTTTTTTCATCATTAAGTCTCAAAACATAAGCGTGAACTCCGCATTTTTGGCTATTATGTGTTTTCTACTTAAAGATTTGCACTCGCTTTATATTTTTTAAAACCACTTTAGAAAAATACGAGTCATCACTTATTTTTGTTTTACTTTAAAAATAAAATAAGCAGTTAAAAACCCTAAATGCGACTCCAATCGATACAAACAGGTGCATTGAAACCTAGCCTGTTCCTGAGGTCGTTATTTATTGAGAATAAGATTTAATTGCTCAAGACCCTTCTAAGCCCTTAAAGTTAAGTCTCTACTAAACAAACTAAAGAAAATATGGTTTTGGGCTAATCGATTAATGGATACCAAAACAAACAATAACAATACAACAGCACACCAGATATATATGAATGTATAGACAGATAAGTAAATTAATAAATAAATAAGCGAAGTTAGATAAGAAAATGTGTACCTAGGTAGCATATCCGAAGCTCTATCAATTAGAAATAATGTTAGTACAATGATAAAATACAAAATATTCATAATCAATTAGAAATTTGGTCATAGATTAGATGTTAGATTATTTATTCAAATGATACATGGAATGTTGGGCCCCAGTCAAGCCCATTTATCTTTTACATAAATTAACCCCACAAGATTATATTTTATTCAAATTGTTGAATTAATCATGTGATTGAAATTTTTGAAAATTGATTTAAAATTGAAATTTTGAAATTTGAAGATTGAGAATTTTGAAATGACTTTAAAGTTTGAGAACTTTGAATTTGGATTTTGAAATTAAAAAAACATGAATTTTATAAATTTGAGATATGAAAATTTGCAATTTGGAATTTAAATTGAAATTATAAATTGGGAGACTTGAAATTTGAAATTATGACACTTGAATTTTGAAATTGAGGAATTGTAATTTTGAAATTGAAAACTTGAAAATTTGAAATCGGAAATTAGGGGACTTCGAATTTTGGAATTAGGACACTTAATTTTAAAATTATGAATTTTGTAAAAATTGAAATTGGAAAATTGAAATTTTGAAATTTGAAATTTGAAATTGGGGGAGCTGAATTTTGAAATTAGAGCATTTGATTTTTAAATTGGATACTTGAAAAATTGAAATTAGGAATTGAGGGACTTGAAATTTGAAATTATGGCACTTGAATATTAAATTAGGAATTGAGGAATTTGAATTTTGAAATTATGGCACTTGAATTTTGGAATTGGAAATTTGTAGTTTTGAAATTGAAAACTTGGAAAAATGAAATTGGAAAATTTGAAAATTCGAAATTTTGGAATTCAAATAAATTAAGGATGAGTGATAATTCATGAATTAAGTAAAATGGATTAAATTGTAAACATATGCTCATAATAAAAATAGAAACGTAATAATATATTTAAATGACTAATTAAAGAAAATAATAAATTAAATAGACGTACAAGACAATTAATTAAAAAAAAAAGATTTCTTAACTAAAAGGAAAGTCGAGGGAACTTACCTGGTAAAGGGGTAGCTCCTCGGGCCGAGTCACCTCCCAAGCCGAGACCAACTCTAAACCCGGGATCGCCTCCCAAAATTGGGACTCTAGGCTTCAAATTATTAAAGCACTAATGTAGAGTTTTTTGAGCACTTTTCTTATTCGAGTGGAGCCTTCTCCTTTTTACATAGGCAATGGGAAGCCTCCTTCCTCTCTCGAAACTTTCCGATAATGGGACTACAAATATCACATAGGAAAAAACTGTCTCGAATAAAACTTGGGAGTCTAGGCTATGTCTGTCTTGATAGAGTTCATAAGTGTAATGAACAAGATCAATGAAGTGAAGCGAAAGTGTGAAAAGTGAGTGCAAAGAGATGAACTCTATCGAAGAAAAAAGGAGACCCCTAAATGAGTCCAAGAGGAAAACCATCTCGCTCCCACCAAAGCAACCAAAGGGGCTTTAAAAACTCAAAAAGCAATCAATAAAAGAAATGGTCTAAGCTATTAAAGTCATAATGCGAGTCTAAACTCCCTCCAAATGGTCTCCAAAAGTGGCACGAGAATCAATGTAGAGAACAAGTAATAGTTAGACCACCAAGGAATGAAAGAACAAACACACATAATGGAATCTACACTCATTATAAAAAGACACTAAGGAGTAAGGCAAAATAACTGCTCAAATCTCTAGGTAAGCTCAATTGGATGAGAAACTCAAAAGATGTCCATCATGATCCATATGCTCTACCACTAAGGATGATAGAAAAGAGAAAAAAAAAAGAAAAAAAAAATGTAAGAGACTCAACTAAATTCAAAATATGAATGAGAAGTAAGGTGAAGATATGATAATAAAAAAAACTCTAAAACAAAGGGTAGGAATAGGAGAAATATCGAGATAAAAAAAAAAAAAAAGGATGATTGAAAACCTAATCAAAAATTTAATGAACATCTCAGGGCTATGATGCAGTGAACAACTCAGGGTTGTGATATAATGAACAGCTCAAGTTGTAGATGAAATAAACCCCTTAGGGCTGTGATGCAATGAACAACTCAGGGTTGTGGATGAAATGAACAGCTCAGGGATGTGGATGAAATGAACAGCTCAAAGCTGTAATGAAAATGAAATACTCGATGATGCGGGCACTATACGCCCAAAGAAGATTGTAAATAAGGGGACGCCCCAAAATAAAGATCCACTCTCTGAAATAGGATCTAAGATAATCTTCAAAACAGAAGAGATGCTCCTGATGAACTAGAATAAAGGAAATAAATAATCTAACGAAAACTAAAACGAGAGGATATGAAACTCGAAACTAAATATGATGAACAACTCCGGGCTGTGGATGTAATGAATAACTCTGGGCTATGATGAAAATGAAATACTTGATAATGCAGGCATTGTACGCCTAAAGAATATCGTAAATAAGGGGATGCCTAAAAAATGAAAATAGTGTACGAGAGGGATTACCGGATAATCTAGGAAGAAGAAAAGGAGGGATGCTCTGATAAGAAGCTAAGAATAAAGGAAAAAAATGATCTCATGAAAAATAAAACGAGAGAATATAAAACTCGAAACTAAACATGACGAACAACTCTGGGTTGTGGATGCAATGAATAGCTCAGGGTTGTGATGAAAATGAAATACTCAATGATGCGGACACTGTACGCCCAAAGAATATCGTAAATAGGGGGATACCCTAAAACGAAGATCGACTCTCTAAAAGAGGATATAAGATGATCTATGAAGAAGGAGGGATGCTCTTGATAAACTAGAATAAAAGAAATAAATGATCAAATGAAAGCTAAAATGAGAGGATATAAAACTCGAAACTAAACATGATGAACATCTCTGGGCTGTGGATGCAATGAATAGATTAGGGCTGTGATGAAAATGAAATACTTGATGATGTGGGCACTGTATGCCCAAAGAAGATTGTAAATAAGGGGATGCCTTAAAATAAAGATCGACTCTCTGAAAGAGGATCTAAGATAATCTCTGAAGGAGGGATGCTCTTGATAAACTAGAATAAAGGAAATAAATGATCAAATGAAAGCTAAAACGAGATGATATAAAACTCAAAACTAAACATGATGAACAACTCTGGGCTGTGGATGTAATGAATAGCTCAGAGCTGTGATGAAAATGAAATACTCGATGATGCAAACACTGTATGCCCAAAGAAGATCATAAATAAAGGGATGCCCTAAAATGAATATCGACTTTCTAAAAGAGGATATAATATAATTTCTAAAGAATGAAGGATGCTCCTGATAAACTGATCTAGAAGAAAAAAAGCGAATAACCTAACAAAGACTAAGGAACGAACATCTAAAAATACAAACTAAACATGTAAGATGTAACACCCCGTAATATACCCTAGTAGTTTTTGGATATGTTTAGGGTTTAATAAAAGTTAAATATGAATTTTCGGGAAATAAAACGAGAAACCCGGAATTTGTACAGGATAAAACAAAAAATTTACATATGTAATTTGCCAAAAGGGACATATAAGTCATAAGATAAGAAATTTATGGAGTTAAAATGAAATATGCCTAACTTGGTTGCAAAAAGAGAGGAACTTAAGGACTAAAGTGAAACAAAATGAAAACTTAACCCAAAAATGGGTTTGGGAGGCCAAACATAGCCTAGAAGAGAGATCTTTGATTTTAAGACCCAATTGAGTACCGTTTTGAGGGAGAAACGAGCCGTGAAGAAAGAAGAAGAGAAGAAGAAGAAGAAGAAGAAGGAAAAAGAAGCCAGTTTAGAGTATGGATCTTTGGATTTTTGTATGGAAATTATGAATTTTGGCATGAGATTATGTGTATTTGAATGTGGTAGGGATTACATGGTTTTTCAAACCTAGGGTTTTGTTAAGATTTCATCCAAACCCTAGATTTCTTGAAAGTAGGGTTGGTAAAACCCTAAATGGTACAAGGAAAATATGGAATCCTCCCTTTGAGGTTGGATTCATGGTTTAATTGCAAGTAATGGAGTTTGGGTTTAGAACAAACCCTAACTAATCTTTATGTTTGGTTTATGTATGGGTTTGACCCATATTAGAGTTGTTTTGGGAGTAATTCATGAAAGGTTTTGAGTAAGATAAAATATTGAAAGATGATTTGAGTAGAATAGAGGTTACAAGATGAATATGGAGTGGTTTTGATGTGTGTATTGAGTATTGAGTTGGTTTGGGTGGAAATATATAGAAAAATGGGAGAAAAACCACCATTTCTAGGCATTTTCGAGGTTTGGTATCGGTACCAAACAGTGTGGTACCGGTACCATATTGGTTCTGGTCGGCGAGTGCCGTCACCCAGAAAGGTTGATCACCGATGCACGATATTACATTTTAGACCAGCGTTAGTGTTTTGGCCATAACTTGGCTATTTCTTATCCGATTTGAGTGATTCAAGTGGCTGGGTAAACTATACTTCAAGGAGAACAAATCTCCCTGAAATAGGTATCTTCAAATTTTGACTCCATTTGGCCTAGAAAGTCACTCAAAGTGGGATTATGTTCAAGCAAATTTCTGGTTATGTTTTGAACATAGAGGAGTCTCTGTTGTTTAGGACATATCTTGAGTTTCGGTGCTCCGATTTGGGTGATTCAAGTTGGAGAAGAACCCTTAGCACCTTAGTTTCAAATGAGTACAAAGAATCAGTGTCAGGTATGGAGTTAAGACCCTTGAAAATGAGTATTTCAAACTGTCCCTAGTGTAATATGAGCAAACTGATTAGTTTGGCATGAAAAATGCCATAACTTGAGTTTTGATGATTCAATTGGAATGATTCCAATTTCTAAGTAAAATATATTCATAGAGGAACAAGAATACATGAATGATGTGTGAATACATAGGTGTCATACTGTACAAGTATATGAAATCTGCTTATATAGCAAGCGTAAGCAAGGAAAAATATAGGAAATCTGATATGTATAGATATGTTTATGAAACATGAATATGATATGAAGCTTGTGAAAATGAGCGAAGCATGAGCATGAGCATGAAAGCGATATATCGTGAACTAGCATGTGTGGCTAGAATGCCCTAATTATTAAATACGAATAAAAATAGGTTATATATGATTATTTATCATATAATTGTGGAAGCGCCTAAGACCGGATATGGAATGACACGGCACCTACATTTACGTGAATTTGAGCACGTATAATTGCTTGATACTCTGATTAGTACTTGGTACTCTACGATTAGTGCGACGACACTCTCTAACATAGCCCCGGCACATTAGTACTTTGGTACTTTACGATTAGTCGCGACGACACTCTGTCGATTAACCCGGCGCTCTACTTTGTGCTCTGACACCACCGATCGATCTTTATCTTGTACCTTGGGTACTTATTGTGTTGTGTCCCGACTCATTACACGTATTACTGATGCAAGCGATCCAAGCGGTTATATGATAAGACTCTGAATAAAGAATAAGTGTGACGCCCCAAATCTCGGGGGTCCGTTGACTACTCGTCAACCCGCGGAAACACTCGTGAATGTCGGGTGACTCGACATTTCTCACGAAAATCGGGCAGAGTCTCCTTTGTACGGGGAACTCTACCCAAATACATCTTGTATATAACTTTGTCTGTCGACATCAATGACCACCACGGGGTCCTCATATCTATTATCTGAGGTAAAAATGACCTCTTGGGCCTGCATTTATACTCACAACCTATATTCCATCTATCCAATATAATCCAGTAACACATGAGTAAAAGCGGCCATGGCCCGTAAAACCATACTCATAAACATATCAACTATGTATCATAGTTCTGAGTTAATTATTTACTCTTCTGTGACATATATTAAAATTCTAAGGATTCTAATACATGTATCTGGCTTGATGCCAAAGCCACACCCAGGAAAACTTTCTTATGGCGGTCTACGACCAGGCGTCTCTGCGTCTTGACTCCTTGTACTGAAAATATGTTCCGCCGGCGGGGTGGTATCTTTCGGTAGTGGAATAAATGCTAAATGGGCTACTCTCCACTGAAGTGCATATCTTTGATGCTCAAAGTAAACACACATTCAAGCAAATGCATGATCCTACGCAGATAATACCTGTGCAACTCATACCCTGTAGTCCTCCGCAGGCTCCCTCACACTTGCCCAAGCCTCGTATGAGAAACATTATTTTTAACAAAGCTATTTGTTATTAATTGTGGACTACCCTCCGATATAAGTAGTGGACTGTCTCCGATGTTATATTTAGTGGATCACCCTCCGATGTTATATTTAGTGGATCACCCTCCGATGTATATCAATTGGGCCGTCTTCGACGATTGATATTTTATATATGGACTACCCTCCAATATTATAATTATTATTATTTAGTCAACCCTCCGAAACTATTCTCTCGATAATCACCTCATGCACTCACTCTATTATTCTAGGATGCCCAGAGTGCGTATGGAATGCACATGATGTCAATTCCATTACAATTCTATAACACGTACAAATATATATAATAATGCATATTTTTCTACCACATAATTTAAATCACACAAACATGTCATGTAATTTCACCATCAATTTCATCAAAGTGGCTCACGATGACTAATGATCGAGCCTGACAACTCGATTAAATTCTTCGACGAATAGCGTTATTTAAAAAATTATTTTGTGAACACTATTCTGGGGAATAGTGAAACCCTCGGTTACTATTCCCATGACTCCACCAATCATAGGTTCACTCGGTGAACACAGAATTTCACGACCATTTAGGCCTCATACACATCGATGCATCATTCATAGCCTGAATTTGCACCATGGCACCCCAAGCGGCTCGTGGGCAGTCACGGAATTTGTCCACATAAGGACTCAAATCCAACACCTCGGTTCCAAAATTTGGAGCAGATCTATCGTAGTGCAAATTCGAAGCTCAAACATTGTAAATACACTTAAGCAAGTGTAAAACCAAGTAGGAAGAAACCCCTACTTCACGGAGTTTATCGAAAACTCCCAACCGGTCTTACTTGGCGTGAGCCTCTCCGGCGTAGAGCGGCTTTCGCTGTTTCTAGAAGAATTTCGACGGTCGGATCGCGCGATTCTAGAGAGAAGTGACACTCTCTCTCTGAAAACACCATTACCGTTTATGGATCTCGCGCTTTCGCCGCCACGTTTTGCTCTTTTTTCAATTTGCCCAGGAACCAACACAATTGCTCTTTTGTCTTTTTCTAACTTAAAACAATTTCCAAAATGACATTTATGTCATTTTTTACGATTTTGACAAACGTATCTGCGGCCGTCGTTTTATCATTTACTCTACTCATGCCACTTATGGCACATGAGTCACACGTGTTATATCTTCACTTTTTGTCACATGGGAATATCTTTTTACGGCACGAGAAACACGATGCCTCGAAAAGCGTCTTGAAATTGGTATACCTCGGGTCGGCCGAAGTCAGCGTGCTAGCTAGATTTCGCGAGATGATTCTAACGGTGAAATCCGTTTCGATATCCGAGATCTAAAGAATAAATTTCGGATTTTTGACCGAAATTACTATTTTACCATTTTTCAAGAAATTGGATTTTCTCGGGTCTTACAATAAGAGTAAAGAAATGAATATGGTAAAGATCTGAATGTACCTATGGGCACCTCTGTATATGTTATGTAGTACCTACGGGTACTTCCGTATCCATAATACAAGTATAAGTTATGTAATATAAGTATAAGTCGATGGTACCTCACGGTATAGGTATAATGTGGAATCCTATGTAGTACCCTACGGAATTTACCTCCAGAACAAGTGTAACCTTAAGTCCAGTAGTACCTACAGGTACCTCCGTATAATGAATATGTGTCGTACCTACGGGTACCTCCGAACAAGTGTAAACTCTATAGTATAAGTACAAACTCCGTAGTATAAGTCTAATTTCTGTAGTACCTAAGGGTACCTCCGTACACATAGAAGCTCTGTAACTCCTACAGGAGATTTGATAAGTATATGTCATTGATAAGGACAAGTACGTGTATAAGTATTCCTGTATAAGTATATGAATCTGATATAAGTACAAATATGTGTCCTTAGGAGATATGAGCTAGTATGAACCCTCACGGGTACCTTCGCATAGAATAAGTCCGTATCACAGGCATAAGATGCGTCATACAAGTATAAGATCAAGCCAAGACAAGTATATGCTCCATAATACGAAATTATAAGATACGTAAGACAAGTATATGCTCCGTAGAGACAAGTATAAGATCAGAAATACAAGTATGCTCAAAAGTAATACAAGTATAAGATAAGTAAGACAAGTTTATGCTCCGTAATACAAAAGAGTATAAAGATCCGAGTAAGACAAGTATATGCTCCGTAATACAAGTATAAGATCAGACAAGTATATGCTCCGTAATACAAGTATAAGATCCAAAATACAAGAATAAGCTCCGTAATACAAGTATAAGATCCGTAAGACAAATATATGCACCGTAATACAAGTATAAGATCCGTAAGACAAGTATATGCTCCGTAATACAAGTATAAGATCCGAAATACAAGAATAAGCTCCGTAATACAAGAGTATAAGATACGTAAGACAAGTATATGCTCACGTAATACAAGTATAAGTCCAAAGTACAAGAATAAAGCTCCGTAATACAAGTATAAGATTCATTAAGACAAGGAGGATATGCTCCATAGTACAAGTATAAGATATGAAGTACAAGAGTATAAGTTGCAGGTACTGCGAATGCGCCAGTAAGGTTTAAGCTGCAACTCCTACGAGGAGATCGGATAGAATGATAATTAAAGCGGAAGTTCAAGTAGATGTCCTTTGGAGATCTGAATAATTATGAGTCCGAGACAAGTATAAGTATAAGTATGATATATATGTCCTTTGGGAGATCTGAATAATTATAAGTCCGAGACAAGTATAAGAATAAGTCTGATATATATGTCCTTTTGGAGATCTGAATACGTATACGTCTGATACAAGTACAAGTATGTGTCCTGTTAGAGACTTGAACAAGTATACGTTTGCTATAAGTACGAATATGTGTATAAGCTGCTGTATGAATTGACGAAAAATTCTGATATATATTACTGCATATCTATTACTGTTATATGCTCCCTATAAATGAGTAATAGTACATGTGTTTATGTATAAGTCATATGTTTCCCACTAAGGCGTAAAGGCTTATGCGGGTTTTGTCGGAGTGTAGGTGCGAGGAGAAGGCACGTCTGAAAACTTCCGTTATCTTGTTGGGCGACACTAGTAGGGGTTTACTACATGTGGGTTCGAGCTCGATTTGTAAATGTAAAAATGCAGTTTTTGTATGTAAATGGGACTCGGAATTTGTATGTATATGACATCGCCTTATTTCACGGTGGTAGTTTTATTTTAGCGGTATCTTTGGACGTATGAGATTTTGATTCAGTTATAAGACTTAGGCCACCAATGTGCGGCTTTTGGTAAGAGTCCCAGTATGTTTTCGCGTCCCCTCCGTCCGCCTAAGGCGGGGTCGGGTCGTGACATAAGATATGATGAAGTTGAAATACTGAAAGATGGGGAAATTGTGCACGAGTAGGATAGGCTATGAGGGGGATGTCTGGAATGAAGATCAACTCTACGAGCGAGAAAGGATCTAAGATGGTCTAAATAGAAGGAGGATGCTCTTGAATGATCGTCAGTGAAAATATCTATGGTGAAACACCTAAAATCAGGCCAAGAAAAAAAGAGTGTTATAGAATCTAAAAGCAACTAAATAAGACTATATAAAAGCGGTGACTCTGAATAGACTCACTTTGAAAAGGAGCTTTATGCCCTTGTAAGAAAAGCTTTATAAGAAGAAAAATCTAAAAAGCAATGACTCACAAAAGCGGAGTAAATAGGTCTAATGTCCTAGAAGTAAATCAAAGCATTTAACTAACCTCTAGAAAGGGTGGCACCGATGCAGTAACTCCGCAATGTATAGTAAGTTCAACTGACCATGAAATCAATAGAAGATATGGTAATCTCGATGGAAGGGGTATGCCTCAATGTCGAATGATGATCAAGCACATTATCAAATCTATCTGACTCCATACCCAGTTCGAAGCTATAGTAAATATCGATCCTTGATAATGTAAAAATACGCATATTTGCAATGGTACTTAATCATGAAAATGAAAATGAAACACCAATATTGGAAAACCATTGTATCAATCAATGCTTTATCGGAAGGCAAGACATGTATCGAAACTCTGTCTAACTCAAATTTGTGACCACCACCCTCACATCTAAATGCGCTACTGAAAATAGTAAGATGTTGATCAAGTGCTCCACAATAGAATGACATCAGCTCAAAATATGTAGAAATATCTCTATGCTTCTCAAAAAGGTCTAGTAGTAAGAAAAAGTCATCGAATCATGCACACTATAGATGACACCAAATCATCGATCAACTGAATGGCTCAAAACATAGATCCAAAGGACCATAGTAATCTCTAATGCCTCCAACTCGACAACGATTTGCTCGGTGCTTGTAATCAACTAACAAAGATACAACAAAAACATCAAGGGACTCGGTGATCCTGAGGGTGGAATCATGTCTCTCTAGTGAAAATCGATTGAATCATAAATATGAAAATCTCAACTACGAGGAAATACACCCCAACATGTGAAATCAACACATGACACTGTGAATGTAAACCACGAGAAGTCACATCCTTAGGAATCTGCAGACATCTCAGAAAATACCTTTGGGTCAGTCTCGCACAAATAATCCGATTGATAAAGGATAAGAAGATCTAAAGAGAAGAAGAAGTCGGTCTCCCATTTTAGCTCAATCAAATATGATAATTTCAAAATAGGGATATGCCCAGTACATAAGGCCTACGAGAGCTGCGGGGCCATTCCATACTCTGACAATCATCGATATATCTGGGTAATCCACTTATCGAAAGAATGATGATCATCTCGAAAGTACCCTACTAGGGATTGCCCATGTATCATAATGTACTCCCATGAGGAGCTGGAGTGTGCAATAGTCAAATTGATCCCCCTCAACAACATGCTTTCAGGGAATCCCGCATTAGCAAAAACTATCCATGAATCAAAAGGATGCTACACCCCAGCGATGCTATATCAAATAAATCCAATAAGATTATTGGGTCAATAAAAACAATCAACCTCAAAGGAACTATACCACTAGGGACTCGTCCCAATCCAAAGAAAATGAGATATGCCCCCATATAGCAACTGATGTGTAGCCTCAACTATCTCTGTAGAGAATCCGGAGTAATCATGCGATGTAGCACCGAAAGTATGGATGAAAAAAGCTCCCTACGAGGTAAATCCATCGAGAATCACATGTTGATACGAAAACTATGAGAGCGGATCCACAAAATAAAAGAGAGATTGTGCAAAATGAAACATAGTAACACCGTACCACCGAATCAATGGCCATCATAAAAAAGACAACCATGTGGGCTATCAAAAGTCTACAACCTCCACAAAATGAACATATCTAAAATCTGGTATACCTCAAAGTGAAGGTCGAACAACATCAAATGATCATGAAATCAACCAATAATGCATACGCAACTAAATCCAACCTCAATCACGAAAGAAGCATCTCTAGAAGAAGGAGCATGGTGACACCATATATCGTCGGGATCTCGAGCACTGCCCAGTAGGGGGTGATAGAGATAACTTATCTGATCTCATGTGGCCTCGGGTGGTCTTCTGACTCGGACCGTAATGTAGGCTTAGGGTAAAGGTAATAGAATCGAGAAGGAAAACTAGGCTCCAGTACCTGATGACCAAATCCCACCTTTCATGTGTAATATGCATAATATCGAAAAGATCTCATAAATATGGGCCTAGCAGTATCTAATGTAGACACATCAGTAGGGAAATCGAGAAACAACATGAATGTGTCAGCAATGATAGTGGATCAAGGAATGGTATAGGCTAATTAATAGGATATATATGGGTGGTGGAGATGATGTATCTCACATGGAAATGTGGATCAATGGAAAGAAAAGTGATGTAGGCTAATATGGATGTGATAAAAAGATGAAAAGCAATGAGATCAAAAGAAAAGAAAACTAAACAACAATCATCTCAAATCAAAATATAGAGAATGGTCAAATCATCAATGGATGAGATGATGTAAAGAGACAATAACATAGAGTCCAAAGGAGAAAGTCATCTATCTCTCACTCTCCAAATATATACAAAATAGACCCAAAAGAATATGAGGGCCAAGAAAGCTCACATATGAACTCTCAAGATCAAATAAAACTCAAAGAACAACCATCTATGATCAATACATGTCCAATTGAGAAACATATTATATACGTGTGCAAGCACTTATTTTTATTTTTTTTCTTTTTTCTTTTTCCTTTTTGTTTTTCATCATACATAGATAGATATACTCTCAAACAATGATGTACAAAGAAGCCCTCTGATAGAATAACCCTCTTAACTAAGGATTTCCATATCACTATCTATAAGATGAGAATGGAGTATGACCATCCCCCATGCAATGAGATGTGAATGATCATCACTCAAGATAGGTAAAGAACATGAAAGCAAAGCAAAAGGATAAAGTGATGAATATAAGGCAATGAGGTATGATAGAGGATGACATTGATATGACCACATAATAGTGAAAAAGGTGGGTCAATAAGTCAACGACTCATGAAACTCCTGAAAACAACATGTATACATTAAAGGGCCCCTATCTCGGTGTAGAAATTAAGCAAGACTATATAAGCAATGAAAGACCATAATGCTCATGTGAGAGGCTCAATGGGATAGCAACGGTCTAAATGTCCGCAAGGTGATAAGGTATGAGGCTAACCAAAATGATATGGTCACCCATCACTTGCAACCGTGATCTGGAAATGTCATGCTCTGAAACTTTTCGCGTGGGAAGGTCCCTCTTTAAGAACTAACGAGTCAATCAATCCATGCAACCTCCTCCCTAAGATCAACTTTGACAAGCCTGAATTACACTCTCAATGGTTTAGAACATCTATAATATGAGTTGCAATAATACTAATAAATGGGACTCATAATGGAGAAGCTGCTACATCAGTCAAAACAAATACCCACGGAATGCTCAATCCATATATAGAAAAAAGTGACTATCCGATTATCATCCTACGCCGAGTCAAAAATGTAAAATAATCATATCTATATGATCTTCAATAGGATGAAAAAGTCTAATGTCCTCCAAAGGATCCTTTCTCCTTCGTGAAAAGCTATGATCTTAATATCCTCAAAACTCATAATATGTGTGTCATCTCCATTAAGAGATCTCATGATTGAACTGTAATGTCTAAAATATAACCGAAGACATCCAATGTCAATGTCCTCTCAATGTCAAGCATTTGAAAGTCGGTGGCAAGTTGATTGTAGGTGATCTGTCACTGTCATCATAAATAATTTAAGAATATCTAAATTTTTATATAATTTAATTTATATTTGATTGTCTTTAAACAACTAAATATAATAAAATCATTTTTTTTATTTCCTTACCACTTTTTGGGAACCAAATAGAACCTTAAGGTTTCCCAACTAAGATAATGATTATATATATATATATATATATATATATATATATATATATATATATATATAATAGATTGATGATGCGATATCTCAACATTTAATAGATACTCATCATAATTGTTCGAAAAGTTACCTAACTCCACTTCTTTAAATGATATTTTTAAACCAACTAACATGGAGTCAAATTTAAGAAACCCTAGTTTAATTTTCTCTCATTTTTTATCTGCTTGCCTCTTTTCATTAAGGATGGGTGATTTTTTTGATCATTTTTAACATGAAATCACCCCTTTATACCTATTTATATCATTTTCTTTCTTAATAAAGCGGTTATTTTACATATCTAGGTTTTTATTTATTTTTTCGTGATTTAGTTGTCATATTGATGCGACATATGTTTGTTGTCGTCTTTTGCGTCATGTGGTTGTGTCGTTATGTTTTTATCGTCGTGATGCGATGTTATTTATTAATGCGGATGATTTAGATGAGTAAAATATAGTTGATAGGAAACAATAAATCAAATTATTGGTCGTCCGATATGCTCAGTAGGTTATATATGTATTACAATTGTAGAAAAAAATTAGTAGTAATATCGAATGTATAAGTGCCATCGAATGTGTGGGTTTTGAAATTTAATTCATTATGTTATTAACCTGTTGTTTAAACTTTATGGTTTTTAACAATTTTGATTTTATTTTTATTACTAATTTGAATTAATAAAATAAATTTTCTCTTAAAAAAATTGATATTTTTAAACCACCTACTTGCAATAAAGGCGGTTCAATATGATAAAAGTTCAATGTTTTAAAGTTTTGATAAATCAGAAAATTATCTATTCATGGTTTAATGATTGAATGGATGATATTTTGAATATATAATTTATAATTTATATTTAATTAAAATTTTAAAATAAATTTCAAAACTACGGACATTTATTTTTTATAATGTATTTTTTATTAAATAAAATATATTTAATATTTGAAGAGAGAAATATATACTAATTGGTAGCAGATTTATTTAAGAAATATTAAGTCAAAAAACCTCAAATAATCTAAAATTTGTAAGTCCAACCCTTCCCATGTTTTTTCTTGAAAAAATAACTTGTTTTCGACAAATATCTTTTGTCATTTTATATATTTTTTTAAAGAAACAATAATATTATTGATTCAAACTTGCAATTGATCGATAGATCCAAGATACAAATGACTAAAAACCATATATAATGAAACAACCAGGTTAATAACATAATAAATCGATATAAAACCTACAAATTTGATAAAATAGTGACTAAAATATCTGCAATTCGAGTTCTTTAACATACGCCTACTAAAATTTGACATCTTGTGTCAAAATTTGTATTACTTCATTTAGACTCGCATTCGCACAGAGATAAAAAACATAAAGACGATGAGCGTATTACGTCGTAACAATGAAGCGACAAGCCGAAATATCGATAAAATAGCCCGACAACGAAAAACAAAAATAAATCTTCGTGGAATATTAAGCTTTAGTAAGTGAAGAAAAAAAATTAAGAGGGTGATTTGAGCCAGAGCTAGTAAAAAATCGCCCCTCATTGCTGAGGAAAATATAGGCTGCAAGAAAAAAATGTGAAAATGAGAAGGGCTATTAGGGTTTGTATTTTATCTATTTGCATGTATTTTATAAAAGAAATGGTTGTTTTTGAAAGAAAACAATGAGTATTTTTTTATCGAAATGGAATTAAAGTGATGGAGAGATGAATTTCCAAATTCGTATTTCGAAATTCTTTTAATCCGGAATGTACTTTATTAATTAAACATTCAATCTTGTTTGTTCTTGTTTAATCCCATGAGGCCCTAAACTCAATAGTGAGTTTGATTGTTGCGTCATTATCTATTTCGTATAATAAAGCGAGCAATATTTGAAAAGCATGTGAGGGGAGATGTCACCACATTAGGTTTATTTAGAAATATTAGATTAAAAACATCAAATAAAGACATCAAATAATTTAAAATTTGTGATTTAACCATGTTCATGTTTTTTTAAAAAAAAGGAACACCTATTTTGAACAAAAATACAATTTTTTCATTTAATATATTGACATTATATCTCAAAATAAGAGGTTATTTTTGCAAAAAAGAAGATATTTTTGTTAAAATCATACAAAAAAATTAATGGAAGATCAAATTTTCAATATTGGACTTTCAAAATGTCTTTTAATAAAATCACCCTTTTATTTATTTATTTGTTTATTTATATTTATAATAAGAAAAACACTCCCATGTTTTGGCCTCTGCTGGGCGCAGACAGGAGGGTTTTAGAGGAAGCTGGGGGAGGTTATTATCAAAAGCAGCTCAGAGGGACCTGGTGAGAAATTACGTAACTCTGATTTTTTTGGTTTTTGTTTTTCATTGCTCTGTTCCATTTTTCTGGGTATTGGCTTGCTGATCGCTGTAGAAAATTAAGGGGGTCCCATGTATATTGATTTCAAAAATCCGATATTGCTTACATGTTTACTTTTTAATTTTGGCTCTATTGTATCATGCATATATAGTTATGATTGAGGGTTTATTGATTGCCCATATCATGTTCATGTTCTGAGACGAGGCTTAACATATCAGTTATTGGTTTTGTTTTGTTTTTTGTTTTTTTGTTTTTTTGGGTGTGTCACTGCGCTGCTGGCATCCTGATGTTGAGATACTCCAAATGAACACCAATCTTTCATGGAATTTTTTTTATTTCATCTGTGATATTGATGACTCTGGATGTATTGACAATATTGAGTCTAAGGATAGGATAACAAATTACAGCGGCAATGATTCTGACTCTGATTTAGGAACTTCCAGTATAGGGGAGCTGAATCGTAAGAACCATCATGAACAGAGAAATTGCATGCTGACTATATGTACTGGAATTGATGAGAGCAATCCCGGAGAAGTATGACTTTTAGGATTGATGGATGGTGAATTTCAAATTTAAGCATTGAAGAGAAGCTCAATGCCTTAATGGCTTTGGTTGACCTTGTTAGTGGTGGAAGTAGTACTAGTAACAAGAGTGAAGTATCTTACAAAAGCAGTAGTACTAGAATATATATGTTCTTAACATTCCTCATTATGATTTTGGAGCAAAAATAAAGAGATCATGTACAAACTGTTTATCGTGGCATGCGGAGAGTCAAGAACACCAAAGTCAATCTTCTCATTTATCGTGGTGATTTTCAAACTGTTTTAGAAAGATAAGGAATTGGATAGTTTCAATGTACCACTAAAATACAGCAAGAAGCTGCTCCATTTTCAATGGTATTCATTGGCGGAAATCATGAAGGATTTGATTACCTGTGGAAGGAAATGATATTTGTAAAGACATAGTGGAACTGGGCAACCTCATAGAGTTGAAGGAAGATGGATTTTGATGTCTCTAGTACTAGTAGTCGCAAAGCCATACATTCTCTGGATTAGTGGCCCTCTGATGAAGCATGATCATGATCCTCCTCTACAAATCCGTACGAGGCCAATACAATTTCGGGTAATTGATTCAAGAATGCAACTGGACGTTGGAGGTACAGACTATGAATTTATGAGAATTGGTACATTACTGGGTCAAAAGATGATGTACTCCATGGCAGCTGCAATGTTGTCCAGATCATTGCTGAGTTCTGATGAGGCAACCTGGGGCTGCCTGAAAGATTTGCCACAGAAGATCAGAGTAACTTAGTACTTGAATCCCTTGACTTTTTTAACATGCCCAATCTGCGTGAGGGGCAGTCTACAGCGGTCCTTTTCAACCAAGTTCTCTGCATTTCCTTCTTCAATGCCTTTTAAGATTGCCTAAGAAGACGAATCCAAAAAGACTGCATCTGACTTCCTTGTGGCTTCTGGAGTTGACCAAATTACCAAATGCCCAGCTAGTGAAAAGCAGAAAACAGTCAATCCTGATAGGCAAGGCGAAGGATTGGCTATCACCAGCTAGTTTTTGCATTCTTGGTCCCATCATGATTCTGGATATAAACCCTTTTCGGGACTTTTGAATTGACTGATTTCAGTTCCTGGTAGACACAATCCCAATTCCCCATTGAAAGAGTCACAAGATCAGAGAGATTAGAAGTCATAACACCTGATTCCATGGGCGATAGTGTTTTGGATGTCGTGCTGATGCAGTGATGCATGACTGTCGCACCAGCTAAAGGAATCAGATAAAGAGGACCAATAGATACAAAATGGTTTTGGATTTGAGTGCAAGTTTGTTCCACTATTCTTGGTGGAATTTTGCTATTTCGGTCTTATTTCTGTATCCAGAGGCAAAGAAATTCAAAGAATTTGAGTCTGAAAAGCCAACAAAACTTGGATTCAGTTAAAGGGTTTATGTCAAGTTCCATCTCACATGTTCCTTTTTATGACTTTTAGATACAGTTGTAACTCTTGAGGACCAGCAAACAGTGCCTAAAAGGCTTCATAATACCCCGAGAAGTCCTAGAGGGGTTAGAAGGGAAGGCATTAGTGTATTGCCCTCATTTTGTAGTTGCATTTTGTTATAATACTAGTTATTTTAGTCATTTGTATGGGATGGTATGTGAACCATATATTTTGATGGGTGACTTGTTGCTCCAAACTTGTAGTATGGACTTGGGAGATGACTCTTAATTTCTATATTAGTGAGATTACGTCGGAATTGTAGGTTCAAAGTTGAAGGAGGAGAAGGGTCAAGAACCAATGAAATGGGCAAATTTCTAATAGAAGTGACTCTATAAAGGTCTAGATAATGTGCATAAAGCTGTTGATTACCCCATCATAAATTTTTCCAAAAACGAATTCTCTCCCCATTTCAAACCACAAGACGGGTGAATTGAAAGAACTGATTATAACCTTATGCTATAGCTTTCCATGGACATCTATGAGACCATCTAACCACTGTGTTGGCGTCCCATCCATTTGGATGTGTCCCATAAATATTGGCTATAACCCTATTCCAAAGACCATCCCGCTCTTTGAAACCTCCAAAACCATTTTCCTAGAAGTGCACAATTTCTCAGTGAAATCTTCCCAAAACCTAGCCCGCCTTGCTCCTTTGGTCTACACACAACCTCCCAACTTAAAAGATGGTCTTTCTTGCCTTCCCTTGTCCCCGACCATAGGAAATTTGAAGCTGTTTGAAAGTTTTTCTCCTTCTTTTATTAAGAATCAGTCAAGTATATATATACAAAAGAGGATCCAATCAGATCCTTAAATCATGGGAACTGCCATATCCATCTTAGGTAAGTTTACCTAGATAATATATAGCTGTTAATACTTTACAACAACATCTTGTAATGATTTCCTATACATGGATAGGAAACAAATATTTCTAATCCTTTAGCTTGATTTTCTACAAAATCCCTTTGCAATTTCTCCAACTTTGAAACTATTGAAGCTGGAGCCTTAAACAGCGATAAAAAGTAGCTAGGAATATGAGACAAACAGGTTTGTATTAAGGTCTCCCCCCTAGCAAACAAGCCTTTTTCCATCCGTCTAATCTCCTTGCCACTTTTTCAACCAACGGATCCCCTATAAATTGCAACTTTAGGTTCCCGCCTAAAGGTAAACCCAAATATGATAAAGGCCATTTTGACTCTCCACAGTTAAGGACCGAAGCCAAAGTGGATACCATCTTCTGATTTGTATTAATACCCAACAAGAAGCTTTTCTCTACATTTATTTTTAAGCTTGGAACCTGTCCAAAAACCTAAAGAATAATCTGAAGGTTTTGCAAACGTTCCAAAGAGGCTTTGGAAAAGAAAATTGTATCATCTGCAAACTGTAAGATTGACACCCACAGTCACACATTTCTTCCATTAGAAAACCCTTAATTAATCCTTTCTCCTCTGCCCTGAACATCAATCTACTCAAAACATCTACCACTAATGTGAAAAGAAAAGGAGAAAGATGGTCTCCTTGTCTCAAACCTCTTGACGCTTCTCCCAACCTTTGGGACTTCCATTAACAAGAATTGCCAGACTTGTAGAGGAAAGGCACCCTCTCATCCAAGATCTCGATTTTGATCTAAATCCCTTCCTTTCTAAACATGCTCCAAAAAACTCCAATCCACATGATCATAAGCCTTTTCAAAATCAATTTTGAGTACTACCCCTTCATCCCCCGATCTCCTCTTCTCATCTACCACTTCATTGGCTATTAATACAACATCCAAAATTTGTCTCCCTTCAATAAAAGCCCCTTGAGAACTAGAAATAGTCTCATGTATGACTTTGCACAATCTTTTTGATAAGACCTTAGCTATGATCTTTTAAAGACTTGTAACTTGGTTGATAGGTCTAAAATTTGAAATCTCTGAAGTTTGACTCTTCTTTGGGACCAAAGTAATGAAAGTTACATTAGTACTTTGATTTACTATCCCTCTGCTATGGAACTCTTGAAAAACTAGCCACTAAATCCTCTTTGACCACATCCCAACAATCTTGATACAACGCTATTGTAAAACCATCGGGACCAGGGACCTTTTCCCTATTCAATTGGAACACTGCACAATGCACCTCCTCTTCAAGAAAGGGTCTATCCAACCATTTAGCGCTTTGTGTAGAAATAGGGGACCAATCTAAACCTTCTATCCTCCAAGAGTTCCTTTTTGGATTAGTATAGAGCTTCCTAAAAAATTCAGAACCTCTATAGAGATGTCATCAATATTGCTTATAGACTCTCCCTTTTTAGACATCAAAGATTTGATGATTTTTTTTTTCTTCTCCCATTAGCCACCCTATGGAAGAATTTAGAGTTGCTATCCCCTTTTTGGATTTATTTAATCCTATATCTTTGTCTCCAAAACACTTCTTCCTTCATTAACACCTCCTTTAACTGTTTTCTTCTAAAACTCCTCAAAACAAAAGTATCCTGGTTTAGACTCCCTTCTTGTTCTAACCAAAGTTTTAAAAGGCGAAAGCGTAAGGCGAGGCGTTTTTGTGTTTGTGAGGCGGCGTAGCGCAAGGCGTGAAAGAGCGTAAAAAGGCATCACAATATATAATTAATTAATAATTTAAAATATATAAAATAAAATAGCATAAATAAAAACATGAAAATTAAAAATTGGTTTAAATATTTTAAATTGTTAGAGGAATTTAAAAATGAAATTCAGAATTTAGTTGGTTTAAATTTTAAAAAACTAATATTTTTTTTTTAGAAAAATTAAAAATGAAATTCGAGAAATTAATTGGTTTAATTAATCGAATGAGCTCAAGGCCGTTATACTTAAAAGAAAAAGTTGATGAAGAAAACGAGAGAATTTGAGATGATTTTGAATTCAAAATGATTCAATGGTCAAATTTGATAAAACTTATTTAATTGGTCAAAATAAAGCAGCATACCCTTTCTCGAACTTGGACTTAAATAAAAAAAATTAAAGATAAAAAGAGGAGCAGAAGGACGGGGGTAGGTGGATGAGATAAGTCTCCCAGCTCTTTGACTTAAAAAAAAAAAAAAAAAAAAAGAGCCGAGAAGAAGAGGGGGTAGGCGTGATCGGATGTGAGATGAAGGGAGAGATGAAGAGGGAGAGAGGCTGGGGGAGGTCTGGGGCAGTCGGATGAGATGAAGAGCTTGAAGAGATGAGATGAAGAGATGAAGAAGAGAGGAGAGGTGCGAACATACACGAAGATGAAGCCCGATGAGATCGCGGTTGGAGAAGTTCTTCCTTCGATGTCGCTCGTAGTCGTCGAAAATAGGTGAAAGGGCCGAAAATAGGTAATCGCTATTTTAGGTTTTTTTTTTTCCTTTTCTAAAGGCCATACCAACTCCCCAAATCGCGTACGCGTTATACTTCAAGGCGTGAAAGGCGCGATCAAATCGCGCCTCGAACACGCTTCACTGATAAAGGCTTACGCCTACCGATTGTGTTGCTTTTTTTCATACGCCTCAGGCGTTTCCTCCCTTTGCCTCGCCGAGGGCGCATCAGCGTACCAAGCTGCTTTGAAAGCCTTTGGTTACAACCGATCAAACCTTTCAATATGAGATAATGGTTGATTTCCTCACCCCAAAATTCAAAAGTATCCTTGTTCCACTCTAGTAAGCTTTGATTTGTCGAACTTCAGTTTCCTCATAAATCTATACCCGCTGCATCCATCCCTCTTGACACTCTTGCCACCATATGGAAAAATTGTCCTTAAACTCTGGGTGCATTAACCACATATTCTCAAATCTAAAAGGTGTTGGTCCACACTTGAAAGGATTTGTAACCAAACAAACTGGAATGTGGTTGGATGTCCATCTTGGCAAAGCCTCTTGGATGCATTGCAGGAAGAAATTGTCCCACTCCACTATGAATAAAAATCTTTCCAGCCTCTTGTAAATAGGAACCTCTTGCATATTTGACCAAGTGAACGAAGCATTCCTAAGAGGAAGATCAATCAACTCTAAATCCCTTAATAGCTCATTTTTTTTGATGAGTAAAATCCCTTATTTGCTCATCAAACCTTCCCATATTTGGAGTAATCCTAATACCACCAAATTTCTCGGAAAATCTCCTTATAACATTGAAATCCCCTCTCACACACTACTTTGGGTAAGTATGTCCAAATAAGTCTTAAATTTCCATCCAAAAATCCTTCCTCAAATGTGGCTTATTTGGTCCATACACTGAAGTTAACCAAAAGAATCCTTCTTCCATAGACTCCAGCTTCACAGAAACAGAGAAAGATCCTAACACCTTGACGCTCCACACGCTGGAAGATCTGCCCAATCTCTACCTCTCCCTCTCCAGATGCTGCCAAAAACCTTTTGCTCCACCCTTCTCTCTTTGTTTCCTGAAGCAACACAATGCCTGGATCTTGGGATTTTAAAAATTCTTTGACCAAACTCCTCTTCTTCTTGGAGCCAAGTCCTCACAAGTTCCAACTGATGACTTTCGTTAAAAACCAATAATAACCCAACTAACTCTCAAACAAGACTATTCCAATCCCGGAGAACCACTCTCGTTCTTTTTTTTTTCCTCCTGGCATACACCTTGTCCTGGGTTTCAGAAACCCGACCTTCTGGAGTAGACACTTCCTGATCTTCCTTAACAATTTTGATTTCCAAACACTCCAAAACAGACTGTACTTTGGCCATTTCTTGAGGGGAAAGACCCTCAACTTGAAAACCTTCTGGAGCTACGAGTTCATGATCTTGGGTAGAAACTTTGTTTGAGACATTGTGCACTTCTGGGTTGCAAATTTGTCCCCCCTGACTGAAGACACCTTTTCGCATTTGGTTACTGACCTCCTTTGGGGACTTCATGCCTTCCAAAATGGGAATGTCATCCACGACGTTAAGATTTGTCCCACTGTAGTCACATTGGGGCTCTTTCCGTGAAATTAGATTGGACTGACTCCAAAGGAATTGAAGCGAATGATGCGAAATAGAGGGGAAGAAGAAGAAATAGGACCCAAAACCCCACCCGAAGAAAAGCCCTCACTTGGTTTGGAGCACTCTAGGCGCGGAAGACCTACCACTGTGTGAAAGACCTTCGCCCCTCCCTCATTCCGTCGGAAATCATCTTTTTCCAAGATGGAAGGATGGGAATGCTTCTCACTTCTCACTTCTCACTTCTCGAAATGTCTTCCTTCCCAGAAAAGAAGTCTTTCAGAAACCAGCAGTCGTCTTTCCTTGAGGAGTAAATTGGAAGCTCTCTTTCTCTGTTCTCTTTTCGTTTTGGATAGCATCTCCTTTATTTCTCTATACACCCCCATATCACACACACCCCATGTTTACATCCCATCTCTCTAATGGGGTGTAGAGAAAAATGAATGGGGTGTAAATAAAATTGCTCAAAAGGAAAAGCTTCACTGCATGGCTGAAAAACTGTTCTGAAAAGGGTGTTCAGGAAAGAGCCCTTTTTTCACCTGTATGGGCCCCCCCCATTTAAAAAAACAGGCTCTTCTGCCTGTGGGTCTCATTGGGATTTGGGCATAAAGACCCAACCCAATTTCAAAAGGCATATTATTGGGCTTTGCCATAGTAGTGGGCCAAAGTTCTGCTCTACGACAGTTTGAAACCCTAAAACCTGATAGTTTTAGGCTACTCAGTTGTTTCCATCTTTTAATTCGAGTTTTAGATCGAAATAGTGTTTGTAAGAAAAAAAATGATGAATTTAGTTTTTCAGTCAAACCAATGCCCAAACTAGTATGTTTGGTAAATGCCGTTGTTCTTAACAGTGTTTTTTCCTTTAAAAGTTCAAATATCATAATTACGAATTGTGGATTTGAATTTGATTTAATTGGTGTTATCCAACAGTGGTATTTGATTTTTAAATTTTATCAATTGCCGCTGTCTTGGATAATAACATTTGAGTATTTTATTTTATTATCGTCTTCTTTTCTTAGCATTTTATTATTTGTAATTGTCTGAGTTCGATTAGTTATCGTAAAGAGCATTGACAATTTAATAATTTCAATTATCGCTATCACTATTTTAACTATTAATTTACAGTTTTCAAAATAATTTTATAATGTTTTTTTGGAATAAAGTATTTCGACTAAAACTCTTTCGATCACAACGCCACGGCGTTCATGCCTACTTGTTGCATAGGCAGCGGAGTAATCATCGAAAACACTAGGCTCTCCTTTGCAGTTAGACTTGGAAACAGCTCTAACGGGGTTGGTATCAGGGGTGTCGTATCAGTGCTTGTCGAAAATGACACCACGAATCATAAAACCGTGCTCAGACGGAGATGACGTCGGAGGTGGCAAAATGTCTTTCACGTGATTTTGAGGTGCCATGTTGGTAACTTTGGAGAGAATGCGAAGGATGCAAAATAGCCATTGATGGGCTCACCCCGATGCGTCTCGGCCAGTATATTACATTTGAATGTATAAATCTGAGAGATTGAAAGGGAAAGAAACGTCGAATCCTTGCCTTCGAAACCCTAGCTTCCCTGAGATATTATCCGAACCCTAACCCTTGTCGTTGTGCAGAAAGGGAGGAAGAGGAAAGAAAGAAGGAGGAGGAAGAGGAAGAAAGAAAGAAGGAAGAAGACGGTGCTAGGGTGAGAAAATCGCAGTGCAGAGATCCGTTCTGTGAGAGGGCAGGAGGAGGAAGAGGCATAATTGTTTTTTAGGAAGGAGGAAGAATCGTTTTTTAGGCATCAAGGTGTTGCCTTCTTTATTAAATTCAATGTTTTATGTTTAAATTAGTAATTGCTCATTCTTATAAATTGCAATTTAAATGTTTGATTTAAATGTTTGATTCAAAACGGATAAATTGCTAATTTCTTAATTTATTATAAATTTTATTTTTGATAAATTCATTTATATACTTCATAAATTGCTCATTTTTTAAATTGATTATAATTTTTTAATTAATAGAATTACTCATTCTTTTAAATTGACAAATTGATTTTTAAATTTAGATTGATAAATTTATATTTTTAATTGATAAATTGCTCATTCTTTAAATTAATTGAAGTATAATTGATAGATTTGGTTGTATCTTTTATAAATTCTATCTTTCAAATTCTTTTTAAATTGATTAGATTTTTTTTTTTTTGTAGATGGTTTTCTGATATGACCAGTTCTTTTAAGCGATTTCTTTATGAGCAGCCAGCCGATTTATATGATAAATCTTATTGACTTGTCCGCGGTATTAATGTAAATACAAAAATAAGTCGTTCAAGATTGAGAAAATCATAAGAGACGAAAGCTTGCTGTAGAAGAAGATAAATTAATTGTCTGCGTGACAGCCACGAGGCAAAGATGCAGTGCGGGAATGAGCAACCAATTGAAGTGCGTTACGGCAAAAGAATATTGTAATACTTCAAACCGTAGGATCTGTCGTGAAGGCGTTATCGATCTTTTATTAAAAGTCGTTGAATTTGATATAAATGCAAAAATCACGACAAATTGTTGTTGGTTTCGCGAGCCAGGTGAAAGGCATTTCCGACAAAGTGGGCCTTGCAAGGCAAAATAATGTAAGATATAAGCTTTTAATTTAGGCTTATTTAGTATGATTTGATATTTGAACTATTAACGAATAATTTCATATGTTTTTCGGGTTGATGAAGCAAAGAAATGTTTCTTTAAGATTATTGGAAAACGTTTCCAATCCCGAGCATTGTTGGAATATATTGAAAATAGGCGAAATGGTAGTAATCGACCCCGATGTAAGAGAGCAAAACTCATTCAAGCGTGAATCCTGTTTGAATCGTCATGTTGAATCCTGGCATTGACTCCATATTTAGGGGATGACGTTAAACGCCGTCTCTCCTTGCCTCGATGAGCCGTTGGGCGAGAAAGGCTTGAGAAGAAACAACTTAAAAACAAAGAAGCAAACCCACGATGTTGAAGATCGTAGATCATCATACTTGAAATGAAATAATGGAAGTGGAGCAGCTAAAGTTGAAGCCCAGCATAGCAACAAAATTTGTATGACGGGGAGATAGCATTTGACGGCTTGTCGTAAGCAAATTAGAAATTGAAGAAGAAAGAAAGACGGGTCGCCGAAATTGAATGCAAAATGAGATATAGAAAATGCGTAGGCGGTACTACGCGGCATGGACCCACTTTGCTGACATATTGGAATAACTGATAGTGGTTATGAAAAAGCGGGGTTTAATTTTAGTTATTTATTTATTATGTTGATATTATTTTTTTAATTTGTAGTCATTATTTATTATGTTGCAATTGGAATTGAAAATATAACTTGAAATTGAAATTGGAATTGAAAGCTCCTGACATGAAAGTGGAATTGAAATTAAAATCTGACATGAAATTGAAATTGAGAATTAAAATACCACATAAAATTGAAATTTGGAATTAAAATACAACATGAAATTGAAATTGAAATTGAAAAAACAACTTCAACTTGAAATTGATAGAGGTTGTTAGTTGTCATGTCGTTCCCACAAATGTTCGATAAGATCGTGCGTTGAGAATGAGTAACCTTGTCACGATCGATAATGGGTTTGCATGAGTCTTTGACAATTGGTGTATACGCATGTGACACCTAGGAGGATTTGCATCACTTAATGAGAAGTCATTGCCTAATATCTCATTCGTCCTCAATGGCTATGTATGCGTTATTATACTGCGCTTCATGTATCTGCCCATGAGTGTTTTCTTCATCCAAAACGTGATGGTCACGCACGGAGTGCAAAACGGGCTTGAAGTACCCCCGAATGCCAGCTACACATCTTTATTCTTATTCTTGTCTTTTGCTTGAAAATGTTTCTTGAAACCTTGTGGGCCAGGAGAATTGTTTTACGAATGTTGTGAGTTTGGATAAATACCGTCATTTAGATAATATCTCGATTATACTCGGTAAGTGTTATATGGGGTGGGACTAGGGCTGACCATTTGCTAATAATGTAAAAGCAGGGGATATCTAGAACATTTATGTCATTGATAGACGAGGCGGACCCGAAGAATGCGTGTCGTATCAAGATCTTGAGATCTTGCATGGCTTACTAAAATGATTGTTGGTTCATGTGATGGCCAGATATCATGCGCTATACAGCGGTACCAGCCAATTTTCACTTCAATGCATACGTCAATCTTTCCCTTAACATGTCGGGAAAGCCACGTTGTTCCCGTTTGTATTGAGCAATATCGATGTTGTTTGGTGACCTCGAATAGTGCCCAGGCATTGCAATAACGACTTTCCGCAGGCACTTCTCGGACTCTCTGTAAGGCGGGTGCTTTCTCCAATTCGATGTATTCGTACGAATCTGTGGGTGTTAAAGTGAGGCGAAAATTCTATAAAGCGGTGTTATCTTTTGAAGGGATGACAAACCCCATTTCACGACGGCAATATGTTCTTTGGATAAAGTATAAGATCGTATTGTTGGCCTCATTCTGATTCGAAGAAAAGGGACGACTCATTGAACCTCATTCGAAAAAACTTTCATATACCTGAGGGGTAGCAAAATAGTCGCGATCGAGTCTTTTCGTGGCCTTTAAGCTATCACGTTAACGTTTGTGGCTTGGAGCGGGCGATGCCTTATCCGTCCAGCCCAGCTAAGATTTCGGACGCCCAGTTACGTCTGACCTTTGTCTAAATCGTTATTATCTTGTAACAAATATTGAGGGATCTATAATAAAATATTAGGAAAACGATTCATTATCGAGCTTGATGAGCAATGAGCGGATAAATAGTAAAGAGAAAGAAGATATTGGAAAAGCGAAAAGAGTAAGATAGATGGATGAGCTTGTGAAAATTATCGTATTTATGGGCCAATTATAATTTTTTTATTTTTATTTTGGCAGTTAAATTTTCAAATTTGAATTTCAACGATTGAAATTTGAAATTTGAATTTTGGCGGACAAAATTTGAAATTTGAAATTTGAAATTTGAAATTTGGAAATTGTTCTTACTCTAAGTATATCGGATTTAAATTCTGATCGTTACATGAAAAATGTCACTAAGTTAAAATGCTTAGGTTACAATTATGTTTTTAATAAAAAAAACGTTTAATTATTAAAATGACCTTGTTTGGCTTTTATCGTTGAAACAATAGCTTTATTAATGAGTCTTTGCGAAATCACGTTCGGTTGTAAAATAGCGTTGTGAAACACGTTTTGGCAGCTCCATTGGGTTGCTCTTGCCAGCTCTCCTAATGTCTCCTTCGTGTTCTTCTTTTCCCGAACTGTGGCTGTGATTGTGAAGATCCACGCTCCATCTTCTACCTCACGATGCATCATAAGCAGCACCACTTTAGGGTTCATCTCCACCCCAAACCCTAGCTTTCTTCAAATCAGCAAGCTACAAAGTACTCCCTCCCATTTCTTCAGAATGAGTTTCATTCCAAAAGATGAAAAGGAGTCACCTCTTCAGTTCTAAGTTCTAACCATCCCCTTCTAAATTTACCGAGAACTGTTACATTTTCCCGCGGCGACTATTTTCTCAACATTACCAAAGCACCGTTTACAAACAAGCTCCCTAGTTTTTGAAGCCACTCAGCTTTCTCATTTGATTCCACAAAAAAACAACCTTTGTAATCTGAAAAAGGGTTTATAGAAACCATTCCTTCAATCCTAAAACCCTTGCAATGGCCTTCCCTTCCTGGATCCAGTCTTGGCCCATCTTTTTTCTTTCACAGATTAAAGCTCTTTCCCATTTTCCAACCGGCGTTAAGGCTCCTCTTGTTGGCTCGCCATCTGCAACTACCTCTGCAAACGATCGAGATCCGTGTAACTTTCTCCTTCAAAATGTTTGCCTCGAACTACCTCCTTCGATGGACTGTTAGAAAAACATAATACCGACGACATGGCCTCCCTTAAAACTTTCCACCCGCTTCCTCCTTCCCCTTCTAGGACAACCAGCATAGCAAAACTCCGTTTTATCACAAATTCCATAATCTGAATGTACCTCCCTTGACTGTTGAAGCAGATTTTCAGGATATGCGTCCTTGTTTTGCACCTAAATTTCCTGATAAAACCCATGTAAGCCTTCATTTCCACAGCCTTCTTCAACTGTTCCTGCATCCATTCTATCTCCTCTCTTTCAAATCCCACAACAGAAACTCGTCCTCTACTTCTTTCAACCAGCAAAATCCAAGTTCCGACATGTGAACCTTCAAACGACGCCAGCTTCTTCTTCCCCACTTCAAAGCTTACCATTGCTCTTTCTACCAAATTAATCATTTCAATGTTACTTTTTTAATTCAAACGTTTTGCAGAATGGAAGATGAAGAATGCAATTTGTTAATAGAACTAAGTCAGAGGGTTGTGCAGAAATTTTCAGATTTTATGTCTAGGTAATATAATTTTTCGAAGGTAAAAACATGTGTAGAGCTCTGCTAGTATTTGATAATTGTTTGAGGTTGCCTTTGATTTATGACAAGGTAATATAATTTTTCGAAGGTAAAAACATGTGTCGAGCTCTGCTAGTATTTGATAATTGTTTGAGGTTGCCTTTGATTTATAATAATTGATATAGATATTGGTTGTAATTTTGTCTTCTAAAAAAATATTTCCCACTTAAATATTTATGGTTTTTCTAGAAGATCCACAAATGAGGATAATTGAATGTATCTCAAATCTACTCTGCCAACTTGCTTTATGCACTGCCACACCTCTAACCACCTGATGGGTTTAAATGCTACCCTCTAGAGAGAAGATTGCTCCATGCTTGAAGCTATGTGGCATGGTAATAACCATGATTGTGACATTTGTTGCAAATGGCAATTAGCAGGAATTGGAGAAAGCAAATAATTGCTCATGCAAGCTTTTGGCATGATATAGCATGATTGAACACTTTTCTTTTCCTTTTTTTTAAATAGGCAATACAATAGTTTAACACTTCTTTTTAGTAGACAATAACATAATTGAATGTGTTGTTGTGAATATGAAAAACAAAAGTCTTAAGAAAGGAAATGCATATGATTTTGCATCTAAATCAACCCCCAGTGTGCACCAATGTTGGATCATGAGGCATTGACGTAGCTGACATGGGTTCACTTCAAGATGCCATGTAAAAGTTGTAGAAAATGTTGCTTTCATTTTTCTCCTCTAAAAATTCCATTTTAAAAGGTGAGTATCGTATCCTTACACCTTGTTTGAAGTTCCAATTTCTAATAGGTTGACACATCAGCAATTATAGTTAACATACTTGGTACCCAGCAAAAAAAATAAAAATAAAAATAAAATAGGAATGCAAAAATAAAAAAG
This sequence comes from Tetrastigma voinierianum, assembly GCA_016808115.1. Classification (NCBI taxonomy): domain Eukaryota; kingdom Viridiplantae; phylum Streptophyta; class Magnoliopsida; order Vitales; family Vitaceae; genus Tetrastigma; species Tetrastigma voinierianum. Next base: position 149,835 of record JAEQBH010007036.1, read on the forward strand.
CTAACATGGCAGTATTTTCATTGAAATATATGTTTTACTGTATTGTTTTCTGCTATAATGGTGCTATCATTGCAGGGTTGTAGAGTTTGATGAGTTGGTGGCTGTAGGAAATAGGCTACTTATTGGCTTTCAGCAAGGGCTGGGTGAGTGTTTGAACGTATTTTATCATTTGCTTTAAATGTTAGCATGTGGTTCTTTGCTTAATTTTTGTTAACCCAGCCTCTTCAATCTTCTTGTGCAGAGTTTCTTCGACGTCCTCCAATAAACAAAACATCAGAATTGGTTGAGAAAATCATTAAATCCAATGAAACTAAAAGTGTTAAATCATATGTTGAAGCTGGATGTATCCAACTCTCATGATGGAACACAAATTGTAAGCAAGTGTGAGTGCAATTATCAATCTATTATTCTGAATTCTTGATCAGATTGTTTCTAAGCATTAGAGATCTGGCATTTCTGGCAGACATACAAGTTTTTCCTAAGTTGCAAGAAATATTTGGATCAAAGAATAATTTTTCTCTCTCTCTCTATTATACATACATACAGTACAGGTCGATGTTCTTAATCTCCCTGTGATGCTGCTTTAGCTGTGATACTTCTAATCAGTATATCACCTGCTTTAACCAACATCCCTCTATTCTTTTATTCTAAATTTAAGGCAATTGACGGGAAAAAAGCTAGAGCTCCGTGGAGGGCAGCCCCCTTAATCCTCTTTTGGGCCATTTGGAAAGAAAGAAACAAAGTTATATTTGAAGACGCTACTTTCTCGACCCTTAGACTAAAGCTCACTATTATCCGCTCCCTTTTTACTTGGGCCTGTTGCTTTCCAAAGGCTGATATTTCTTTTGTTAGGCTTCTTCTCTACAGGTTCTGTGGCTATGCCTAGGAGTTCCTTTTTTTTTTTACCTTTTGGGGCTGCTTTGTTTTCTCTTCTCTCACCCTCCCCCTTCTTTGGCCTTTCTGGGCCTTTTTGTGTACTCCCAGTATAAGTTTGCTTTAATGAAGGGTTCTCCTCTTTTGCCTATCAAAAAACAAAATCCCATGAGTTTTTTGGTTTTGTTTCTCTACAGGGTACAACTACAATTTTACATGGATTCTTTTTCTTGCTTTTTGCTGTGTTACTTCTTTTTAATGGATTCTAGTTATGCATTATATTACACCCAAACTTTTGTATTTTGCTTTTTCCCACAAGTAGTTGGTTTGACTTCAGTGTGTTTGTGTTTTTTTAATTGTCTGTACAGCTCATACATGCCAAATGGACTGGGACCATTTAAGTAAGGTGACATCCTTTTCCACTTTTCTGTTATTTGCTGATAGTTTTCTTGATCAATCAAAATGAAACCTGTCAGAAGTTAATAAAAACCTATAATGTGTTTACTGTTATGTCAGGAATTTCGTATTTGCCGAAACAATGTGCATCCTTGGTAGTATTTGTATATTTACAAACACTTTTCAGCGCTGCATGGTTTGTCATGCATATTTTGATAGTTAATGTGCCAAGACTTCATGCTTCATATATTCTTGCTGATTAGTACATGATTTTCCCCCTTAATTTGAGGAAAGTTCAAAAGTTAAAAAAGAAAGGAAAAAATCTGATATAAGTCCACATGGTATTGGAAAAGGGGGTGGGTCTCTCAGACACTTGCACACTTCAGCAGAATAGGGGATGAAATGCCAGTTTTATCTTTAGTGAGTTGGAAAACTAGGTTTCTTAAAACCTTGGTACTACCTACAGGGAGAGCAACCAATATTTCAGATCATCAAATCAAAATAAGAAACAATTAAGCAAATAGAACACAAGGTTTTCCTGGAAAATTCCCTTGGAAACTGGTTGGGGGTAAAACCAAGGCTTAAAGGGCCAAAGGGAATGAAAACAGGTGAAAGATTACGTTTCATGTAAGGCGCAAGCTCGACAAATGTTTTAAGAACTGAGTGCAGAGTAGCATGATCTCACAATGAAAAATATGACTCTTTTTCAGGGCATTCTCTACTACTAATCTAAAAAACTTAGAAACCCCAGTTAGATTCAAGCTTTTGAAAAGATCTTGGGCTTGCCCAATAAAAACTAATTTTTTTTAAGTAATATTGCATAAGGATTGACCAGTTGACCTCATATCCAAGAGCACATCTTCTTGAGGACCATAGGTGGCTCTTAGGAACTGATTTGATGGACTTGAGAAACAAAATGTAATGATTGATTGTCTAAAATATGCTCTTTGCTATTTTTCAAATTAAAAACAAGTTCTGATGCAGTTTTTGCAGAATTATATCATTGAGTGAAAATTCCAATTTCACTCCACTTAAGATTACCATTGTTAAAGCATAATATTCATATTGAACCCAAATCCTACAAGCTTGAGCTTTTATGAGAGTCGGTCGTTTAACAATGATATTAGAGTTTGGTTTGGCAAGAGGAGTGCAGGTTTCAGTGCCGCTATCTGCAATTTGAATGACTGATCCCCCATTTGTGTATTTGAAAGTTCATAGTGGATTTTGTGGTTTGTTTGATCCTCCATGTGCGTGGGTATGGGGCCGCATGCACGTGGGGGGGGGGGGGGGAGGAGAGGATGGGGGGTGGTGTTAAAGCATGATATTTATATAGCTTGAATCCTACAAACTTGAGCTTTGGGAGAGTTGGTGTTTAACGACCATAAAGCTACGTAAAAGATGTAAAAAATGTTTCACATTTCCAGTTCAATCCTAGGGTAGTATGTGAGAATTGAACTTAATGAGACAGACTGGAGCCAATAAACGGAGACAAGGTATATATCTCATATAGAAATAGCTAAGTATTGGACCAATTTCTTGGTGTAGGTTGTGTATATTATCCGTTAGCTTGGGATACATGAATTGCACTTCATATTCTGTTTTACACATTCTATGAGAAAAATAAAATATATAAAGCATGCCAGTGATTACTAGGGCAATGTTGTGGGTTTTGTTAATTCTTGGATAAATTTGTTGGGTAGAGCAGTTTATAGTGTGCCTTTGGGAAAGATAATGATTGGATGCAGTTGTTGGTTTCTTTATGCAAGTTTCTTACCTCTATGTGTTTTGGGCTTGGGTTGTGCATGAAAAACTACAGGCGTATCTATTAATTACAATATAATATCTAAATCTACCTTGTTATATTTATGTTTTTTTTTGGAGAATATTTTGCTGTACAACTTTCTGGAACTGCTTCTTTCTCATCATTAAAAATGTTTAGTTGACTTATTTTTCTGTTTTCAGTCCAAATGCATACTCAGTGACATGGAAAGTCTGCTAGATGAGTAGTTGGAGGAATGCAAACTACAAATGAAAATCTATCTGAGGCTTTGAGATAGGTATTTTTGGCTTGAGTTCGGTCAACAAGAACCTGCTTATGACAAGGTGGTGGCTCCTTTATGTTAGTAGATATTTCTGTGTGGATACATGAACATCTGTTTTCCTTTTGTAATTTAGATATGATGGAATTTGTATCGAAAATTTGGGAGCATTTTGATTTTTACTTTTTCTCAAAAGTTTATGTACTTGTGTGTGTGTGTGTGTGTATGTATATACACACACACACCTATATCACATCATGGGAAACCTCTGAAGTGCCTTAAAAAAGTTAAAGACTCAATAGTTTTCAGTTTTCTTTCCTCTGCTTCTGCTGCTTGTTTCTGAGTTATATATATATATGCTTCTGCTGCTTGTTTCTGAGTTATATATATATATATATATATATATATATATATATATATATATAGAAGAAACTCTATCCTGACAAATCAACTAATAAAGCCTCGATGGTTTCCTTTCCTCCACTTCCTAGAAACTGTTTTAGAATCACATAGGTTTCATCTCATGATCCTTAACTTTATCAGAATTGTTTCTGGTGTTAGACTCCCAAATTCTTTGGCTGAAGTTCCGTGCACAACTTTATTTATCCTTTATTCCCATTTGGCAATCTGAATCAGTTAAATTCTATATTCCAGCATGTGATCGCTAAACTAAATTTGCCTGGTTGCTGAACTAACCCAGGATCTAATCCCCACATTGATTTTTGTTCTAGATAGATAATTTTAACTCCATGATCAGTTTTTGTTTTCTGTTTGGGTATGCAAGTATAGTTTAAGCTCCAAACTGCTTATGAAAATTCTTCTTCACAGGAAGAAACAGCTTCAACTCATGCTTACAAATATTCTGACATAAGAACAGCTAGTTGCATACTTTTATTGAAACTATATTATTTGATATACAGTGAAACAAGTGCATGATGCAGGTAATGAGCTTCCTGCTGTTCCACTCTATTTCTGGTCTCGAAAATAACATTCACGTTTGCATTCATTAACACATTAGTTCTCATATGATCCTTTTTCTTTCTTCAGATAGATCATGAATATTGTTTGACTTTGTTTAGGAAAGGATAATTTCTTCTCTGAATTTTAAATCGTTAACCACTGAATTGGAGAACTATTGCCCTCTTGTGGTCTTTGCGCCCTTTCATAAGCTGATGAAATCATGCATCAAGCCTGGAAGATTCTTCCCTGATTGTCACAGGTTTTCTAGAGCATATATATGCATGCATTATATATCGTTTGTTTCTTAGATCCCTAAGAAATAGTAGGACTTGTTAATTAGAAGGAAAACGTACCTTGTTACTTGTACCAGAACCGAGTTCATGGCACAACAGTTAGTTTATCAGCAAGAGAGATTGGCTAACCCAACTAAACTACCGTAATTACTTTTCCTGCTTCAGAAAAAAGTTTACAATTCCGTAGAAGAAAACCAAAAACACTCCTATTGCTTCTACCAATCAAAGTATGGAAGCCCACTCCCAATTCCCAAATACCATATGCCTAATGGAGGGACTAATGAGCCTAGAAACTCCAATGATAATAGCCAGCCTTGCCTAGCTATTAAACATGGATAAAACATTTCTACTGAATAAAATCCTGATTTTGGCAAATTAATATAACCTGTCCCCGACTCCCTCTCAAAGTATCATCTCATAATGTAGATAAAATGTTTTTGCATAACTTGTGCTTTGTCTCAGCATTGTTAAATGTAGTTCGAATGGGGATTGAATGCAGTATGGTATGGTTTAAAGATGCCTTTTATGTGTGTATGGATCTTCTGGAGACATCTCATATACGCCTTTTATGCCTTATAACTTCCACAGTCCGTAGGACTGATAAAGGTATGGAGAGAAAGGGGATCATACACATACCCTCTTGGAATTATAGGGCCCACTAAGTTCATAGCTAATTTGCCCTTTTATATATGCTTTATCCAGTCCTAGTCTTATTTATAATAGATAATAAAGTTCCTATTATTTGAGAGTGCTTTAATTGTAATATTCTCCCCATTTTTCTTCAAATGTCTATTGGAATAATGAGTTATGCATATTGGTTTACTATTAAAATTCTCAAACTTTTTCAACATATTTTAAGTGGCACTTTATGATGAGGAGTTCTATCCTCCATTGCTCTTGATAGCTCTATCTAAATATTATATATGCTTAACCAAAATCCTTCATCTCAAAGTTCTTACACAAATAATTTTTCATACAATTCATTATTTCTATGTCACTTATTATGAAGAATATTCTTTCAAAGAGTATTCCACTTTTACAGAAAACAAATAAATACATTTCTATGACCCAAATGTTGGTTTTAAGCTAAACCTATCCAAAGGCTCCTAAATACAAGATTCTTTTTTTAACTTTTGGAAAATGGTATATATCTGTTGGAAGACCATATATTCAAGTTGCAATTTTACTTTTTTCCTTTAATCACCATAGTGAATAGTGAATGAGGTTACCATATAAAATATGTTTCAATGATTACATAACTTTTATTTAGTGAAAAAATTCCAGCTCGCTGAGTTTTGTATTCTACCATCCATTTGTACTTTATTATGTGAGCATTATTCTGAATTATCATGATGTGGAGCTGATAAGATCATTTCTTTGTTACTGCTCTTTGGTGAAATACTTTCTCTTATAATAATGGGGTTTCCATTACGGTGGCATGCACCCTTGGTCTCAAAGTCTTCAATCTTAGATATTGAGATTAGGTTTGTCGTCGCCCCCAATAAAGTAGGTTCTTAAATTATGATATGCTAAATATAACCTTGAATGACTGAATTAGTGACTATTAAGGTAAATCCCAACGTCTTAATCCATATGAGCGGAATTTTACTATAGCACAAGTAAAAATTGACCTAAAAATTCATTTTTCTTTCATATGACATTGCCCTCCCAAAAAGCAAAATTTTCAATTTTACCCCACTCCTTACCATAGAGGTTTAGATCATTGGCAAAATCAAATGTTCTCTTTTGGTATCTTAGATTAATGAATAGCTACTTAAATTATTTTCTTTGGTCCATCATGTTAATCTATGAGAACATTGCACCTTGTTCCTTAAAGACTATTAAGTTCATGCTAATCGACATTAAGCTTCATGCCCACTTTCTTTGCTTATGACTTTTCTTATAATCTTTCCAAGAGGGAATATATTTCATTGGCAAACTTTACTAATAATATGCATGATTTCATAAAATTGTTCTACGCCATGCCTAGTATAAACTAGAGTTGACAAAATTTAACACGATCTATGAATACGATTTGATTTTTACGGGTTTGGGTTGAATATAATTATATTTGGGTCAAATTCATGTTGACCTGCATAATCCGTTTAATAAACGGGTTATATTGTGTCAATCCACATAACATGAATTGACCTATATTGACTCATTTAATTATTATGTTAATTAACATTTAACCTATATTAATCCATTATATATATATTATTTGTGTTAAATATCGATGAATTAATTATAATTTATATTATTTTAAATTATCAAATTAATAAATGGGTTACAAATGTCTAATCGTGTTACACGATTACTAATTGAGTCGTGTTTGAATTTGGTAGTTTTGAATCGTTTATTATTCGTGTCATGTTTGGGTTAGCGAATGCGTAGAAAAATCGTTATTGTATTAAAAGCAATTCGTGAGCGTGAGATTGTCACACTGTATAAACCATGGAAAAATTTAGAAGCCAATGACTTGTTACTTTTAGTTTCCACCATCACATTTTCATCTTCCAGAAAATTCCATCTCTAAGGCAATTGCTTTATTATCATATTGATCTACAAAAGAGTTCGAGGGTGATGAACATATGTTGTGGAAGCTGGCATGTGAAGTTAGTGTTCTAGTTAGTTGCAACTATTCCAGAAGCTTCTAGAATACGTGACTTCTTGTATATATACTGAGTTGTACAATTATGTGTGCTTGTAACAAACAATTATGAGAAATTTATTGAATCTATTTTGCTTTTGATCATGATATCACAATAGGTTTTCCATGACAAAATTTTTTTTCTTGTGATTCAAACAAGGATGAAGGCGTAAATCCACATGAAAATAGGATGGGAACTGCACAACAAGAATCTTGATCAAGTTGAGTGCTTTCTAGGGATATCAGAGAGAGAAACGTCGAAAACAAAGAGCAACAAACAGGAGGAAATTCTTTGAACATTTTGGAAGATGAAGCTATCCACCTCCACAATTAAGATCATCCAGGGATGATTCTCGTCTCAACACCATTAACTGGAAACAATTTCCTGCCATGGAGTCAATCCGTTAAAATTGCTTTGGGAGCAAAAACTAAACTCCGTTTCATCAATGGAACATACACACCTCCAACGGCAGATTCTTCGCAATATCGAAGTTGGAAAAAGGCGGATTGCATGGTGCTCTCTTGGCTCTTAAACTCCATTTCAAAAGACATTTCATAATCGTTTATTTTTGCAAATTCATCACGCGATCTTTGGCTAGAGATTGGCTTGATTTGGAAAGTAGGCCACTGTTTAGTAGATAGAAAATTTTACATTTTATACATTATTTCAGCAAAGGAAAAGCAGCGTTTAGTTATGAGAATAAGACAAAAAGCAAGGGTGAAAGCAGAAAGAAAATGGAATTATTTATTACTGACATTTATATATGAATCGGAAAAGCTGATACACGTGCTGTTTTCTTGTTTTCGAATTAAATTGAAAAGCGGGATTTGGTCGATTGGGATTGGCTTAATCTGGGATTATGTTGATACTAGCACTATTCCGAATTCGTCTTCATTCAATTTTCTTACTCATCGGGCTCTCGCGAAAACAGGTTAATGAATAGTAACACGCATTTTAAACACATTTTCATTGTTTTCATTAACTTCATTTTGAGAAGAATGATTTTCTAACAGTTTTAACTTGTGCTTTATTTTAATCAAATTAGTCTGACGTATTTTAAAATGGCTAAAGGTGCAGTCATTGAAAATTTTAAATGACGAATTTTGGATAGAGTTAAAATTTTTCGTGAAGCTAACGGAACTGCCTTACCTCATATCTATCCAGTCTGAGAAAGTACTCTTTGCTGAGTAATATGCTAGTAACTCAGTACTACTCAAGGTTGAAACGTCTATGGGATGAACTGAAATGCTTGGAACCAATACCAACCTCTGTGTGTGGAGCATCTAGAGTGATGTCTGATCTATGTGAAATACACAAAGTAATGCAATTTCTAGTGGGATTAGATGATACCTTTGATCATTCAAAGGACCAGATACTTCTAATGGATCCATTGTCATTAGTGAACAAAATTCACTCCATGATATTGAAGGTTGAGAAACAGAGACTCAATCGCATCGTACATACAAGGAACCTTGAGATGACAACATTGCTCGTCAAGTCTCATCCATATTCTCATAGAGTGGATTATAATAGTAAGAGCATCCCTCCTTTTAATTCTAGAAATGAAGCCTTCCAAACACTTAGTACAATCAAGACACTTACAGCTTGAAAAGGAATGTACAAGAAATCAGAGGAATTTTTTCAAAATAAGGAATTTCATCACTATGAGCACTGTGGAATGACTGGTCACACCATGGTCAACTGTTTCAAAATCCACGGTTATCCGGATTGGTACAAATCACTCAAAAACAAGAAAGGTCTTCACGAGCAAGGTATAAACCATACAACTATGAGAGCAAATTCCATTGGTACTTCTTTGAACACACCATTTGATTGTGTAAATGATCAAGAGACAATTCCAGAAGCTATAGGAGGAGATATTTCCCACAATAGTGTGGATCTCACAACTATTATTCAGAGGGAGATAGCAAAATACTTACATGGAAAAAGCAATGGTGCACAAGCTCATGTTGCACAAACTTCCTTTGCAGGTATAACATCAAATCCTATTCATAGCTGCAACTCATACACTTCTACTATATCTGGGCGAGATTATTGGATAGTGGATACTGGTGCCTCAAATCATATGTGCCATGACATAAGTCTTCTCACTGATTTTGAGTCCATTGATCCCCCACTGCTAGTTTTTTTACTAGATGAAGGAACACATTTTATTCATAAAATGGGAAAAGTAACTCTAGTTGGAAACCTTTTTCTTAGCCATGTTTTATACTTGCTTACATTCAAATTTAATTTGCTCTCTGTACATCATCTTTCTACTTCAGCTAATGTGTGTTTTAGCTTCTCCCCTTCTATTTGCTATTTACAGAACTTGAAGACTAAAGAGGTGTTGGCTGTGGGTAAAGTTTTGGGAGGCATTATACATTCTTGACCTCAGTAGTTTCCATCACATTCCTACGTCTCTTGTAAAAACCAACATGCCCAATGCATCTTCATTTTGTAATGCTTGTACTTCATTGAATAAAAGTGATCACCAAGTACTTCTTTGGCACAGAAGCTTCGGTCATGCTTCCATTTCAACCCTGAAACATCTTCCTTTTCTCTAATAACGTCTTTCATGATTTGCATACTTGTGAGATTTGTCCTTTGGCTAAGCAACCTCGGTTGTCATTTTCCCCTAGCTCTATTCATACACATTCAATTTTTGAACTCATTCACGTGGATCTCTAGGGTCCATATAATCATCCCTATTTTAGCAATAGTAAGTGCATGGTCACCATTGTAGATGACTATAGTAGAGCCACATGGACTTACCTTATTTCTCATAAATCTTAAACTCCTTCCATTCTCACGCGATTCTTTTAAATGATTACCATCCAATTCCATAAAAATGTTCAATCCCTTCGTTCTAACAATGGCACATAAATTACAAGTATTTCCTTCCAATCTCTTCTTGCCACTCATGGAATTATTCATCAAAAGAGTTGTACATACACCCCTCAACAAAATGGGGTCGTTGAATGCAAACATAAAAGTCTCTTACAATTAGCTAGTGGCCTATTATTTCAATCTTCTTTACCAAGATTCTTTTGGGACCATGCCATTCTCATGGCCAACTAT